>CAEFZP010001797.1:0-80000 GCA_903064625.1 Mallotus villosus
GAGGGTGTAGGCGGTCGCCGGGTGCGGCGGTCCGGGGGTCGCGGGGGTCGCGGCGGTCGCGGGGTGCGGCGGTCGCTGCTTTCTCGGCGGTCGTGCGTTCGCGTAGGTCTCAGGGGTGCGTCTGTCTCGGGGGTGCGTGCGGTGCGTCGGTCCGGCGTTCGCGCTGGTGCGGCTGTCGCGCGCTGTGCGGCGGTTGCCGGTTCCGCGGCGGTCGCGCGGTGCGGCGTTCCGGAGGGTGCGGTCGGTCGCGGCGGCGGTCGGTGCGCGGTCTCGGCGGTCGCGGGCGTCGCGCGTATTGCGGCTGTTCGCGCTGTTGCGGCGGTCGCGGCGTCTCGCTGGTGCGGCGTGGGGGTGTCGGCGGTTGCGCGGGTGCGGGGCTAGAGGGAGGCGACCGTCCGCGGCTGTCGCGCGGGTTGCGGGCTGTCGCGGGCGGTCGCGCGGGTTGCGGCTAGTCGGCGGGTGCGGCGGTCGCGTGGGTGGGCGGTCGCGCGGCGGGTGCGCGGTTGCTGGCGGTCGCTGGGGTGCGGCGTGCGCGGCGTTCGCCTCTCGCGCGGTGTGCGGCTGTGCGCGGGTGCGGCGTTCGGCGGCGGTCGCGCGGTGCGGCTGTCTCTGCTGTTGCGGCGGTCGCGCGGGGCGGCGGTCCGGCGGTCTCGGCGTCGCGCTGGTGCGGAGGTCGCGGCGGTCTCGTGGGTTGCGCGGTCGCGCGGGTGCGCGTCGCGCGGGTGCGGCGGTCGCGGTCGGTCGACGAGGGTGCGTGCGGTCTCTCGGTTGCGGCGGTCGAGCGGGTGCGGCGGTCGGCGCGGGTGCGCGTTCGCGGCGGTCCGCGGGTGTGCGTTCGCGGCTGTCGTGCGGTCGCGCGGGTGCGGGGTCGCGCTGTGCGCGGTCGGCTGTCGCGCGGGTGCGGCGGTCCTGCGGTCGCGCGGTGTGCGGACGTCGCGCGGGTGCGGCGGTCGCGGGGGTGGCTGCGGTAGCGGCTGGTCCGCGGTTGCTGCGGTTGCGGGGGTGCGGTCTGTTTCCGGCGGTCCGGCTGTCGCGGGTGTGCTGCGGTCGCGCTGGTTCGGCGTTCTCGGCGGTCGCGCTGGTGCGGGGTTGGCGGCGCGGAGGGTCTCTCGGTGTGCCGTCGGTCGCGAGGTTGCGGTCTCGGGGTCGCGCGGGTGCGGCGGTCGCGCGGTCGCGCGGTCTGCGGCGGTCGCTCGGGTTCGGTCGGTCGCGCTTTCGTCGGTTGCGGCGGTCGCGCGTGTGCGTCGGGGTCGCGCGTTGCGGCGGTCGGCGGGGGGTGCGGCGTGTCGGCTGTTGAGGCTGTCTCGCGGGTGAGGCGGTCGCGGCGTTCCGGCTGTCCGCTGCGTTCGCGGGTGCGGGGTTAGCTTGTTCGTCGGTCGCTGCGTTCCTCGGTTTTGTGCGTTTCGGTTTTCGGGTTTCTCGTCTCGTCACTGTCGTTCGCCTGGTTCTGTCGGTTTGGCTGTCTCGGGTGGTTCTGCGTTGCGTCTGTAGCGGCTGTCGCTCTGGTTGGGCGGTCGCGCGTGTTTTTTCTGCGTCTCTCTTGTAGTTCGTCGTGCGTCTTTTGCTCTGTCTCGCGGGTTGCGGCGTCGCGCGGGTTCGGCGGTCGCGCCGGGTGCGGCGGTCGCGCGGTGGCTGCGTCGCGCGGGTGCGGCCTTTCCAAAGCTCTGAGCTGTTGCAGGGCGGTCGCGCGCGGTGCGCGGTCGCTCTCTGATGCGCGGATCGCGTGCGGTCGTCGCGCGCGGTCGCGTCTCTCGTCCGCCGGTCGCGGGTCGCGCGGTGCGTCGGTCGCGGCGGTCGGCGAGGGTGCTGCGAGTCGCGCGGGTCAGCGCGGCTCGCGAGTATCGATCGCGGCGTCGCGCCGTCGCCGGCGTCGCGCGGGTGCGAGGTTTCGGTAGCGGCGGTCGCGGTCGCGGCGGTCGCGCCGGTAGACGGCGGCGCGGCGGTCGCGCAGGTGAGGCGGTAGCGGAGGTAGCGAGCTGGTGCGGAGGTGAGCGGCTAGAAGGTTGCTCTGGCCTATGCCGGGCGAGCGTGCGGTGCAGAGAGAGAGAGAGATCTGCTTGCCTGACTCACCGCCTGCGTGGACAGCATGTCGTTGATGGAGTGGTCGTACTGCTCGGCCAGGATGCCAACTTCCTGGTCTGCTCCTCCTTCAGCCTCTTCAGCACCCCCTTGTGGTCAGCCTTGGGAGTGCTCTCCAGCAGTGGTTCCTCAGGGCCTTGTACTGCCTCGTCTGGATCTTACACGTGTCCTGGAACTGACGCTTGATCTGCATCTCCTTGGACTGGAGGAGACACACACAGGCTGAGAGGCTGGAGGACACACACACACAGGCTGAGAGGCTGGAGGACACACACACACACACACACACAGGCTGAGAGGCTGGAGGACACACACACACACAGGCTGAGAGGCTGGGAGGACACACACACACACAGGCTGAGAGGCTGGAGGACACACACACACAGGCTGACAGGCTGGAGGACACACACACACAGGCTGAGAGGCTGGAGGACACACACACACACAGGCTGAGAGGCTGGAGGACACACACACACAGGCTGAGAGGCTGGAGGACACACACACACACAGGCTGAGAGGCTGGAGGACACACACACACCACACACACACACACAGCTGAGAGCTGGAGGACACACACACACACAGGCTGAGAGGCTGGGTGACACACCACACACACAGTGCTGAGAGGCTGGAGGACACACACACACACAGAGGCTGAGAGGCTGGAGGACACACACACACACAGGCTGAGAGGCTGGAGGACACACACACACAGGCTGAGAGGCCGGAGGACACACACACACACACACAGGCTGAAGGACACACACACACACAGGCTGAGAGGCTGAGAGGCTGGAGGACACACACCACACACACAGGCTGAGAGGCTGGGGGGGGTATTTTTATAATGATTTCCAGGCGATTTAGTGAAACTGTAATATACTTGATGAAATGTAGTGACGTTGCGTCTAATATGGAGGGTCCTGGAGAGGATATCCCCCTTGTAGCAGCTCATTGGATATTACATATTACATAACCTTCTGTCACCTGACCTGTCACCTGACCTGTCACCTGAGAGTCACCTGACCCGTCACCTGAGTCACCTGACCTGAGCCATACTTAGGTTCCTAGGTGTCTAAGAAGCTGATGTGATGAGGGGGGAGGAAGGGGGAGAGAGTGATGAGGAGTCATGGAGAACAGAGGAGGGAGGAAGGGGGAGAGTGTGATGAGGAGTCATGGAGAACAGAGGAGGGAGGAAGGGGGAGAGTGTGATGAGGAGTCATGGAGAACAGAGGAGGGAGGAAGGGGAGAGTGTGTTGAGGAGTCATGGAGAACAGAGGAGGGAGGAAGGGGGAGAGTTGTGATGAGGAGTCATGGAGAACAGAGGAGGAGGAAGGGGGAGAGTGTGTTGTTGAGGAGTCATGGAGAACAGAGGAGGGAGGAAGGGGGAGTGTTGAGGAGTCATGGAGAACAGAGGAGGGAGGAAGGGGGAGAGTGTGATGAGGAGTCATGGAGAACAGAGGAGGGAGGGAGAAGGGGGAGAGTGTGTTGAGGAGTCATGGAGAACAGAGGAGGGAGGAAGGGGGAGTGTGTTGAGGAGTCATGGAGAACAGAGGAGGGAGGAAGGGGGGAGAGTGTGATGAGGAGTCATGGAGAACAGAGGAGGGAGGAAGGGGGAGAGTGTTGAGGAGTCATGGAGAACAGAGGGGGGAGGAAGGGGGAGAGTGTGTTGAGGAGTCATGGAGAACAGAGGAGGGAGGAAGGGGAGTGTTGAGGAGTCATGGAGAACAGAGGAGGGAGGAAGGGGGAGAGTGTGATGAGGAGTCATGGAGAACAGAGGAGGGAGGAAGGGGGAGAGTGTTGAGGAGTCATGGAGAACAGAGGGGGGGAGGAAGGGGGAGAGTGTGTTGAGGAGTCATGGAGAACAGAGGAGGGAGGAAGGGGGAGTGTTGAGGAGTCATGGAGAACAGAGGAGGGAGGAAGGGGGAGAGTGTGATGAGGAGTCATGGAGAACAGAGGAGGGAGGAAGGGGGAGAGTGTGTTGAGGAGTCATGGAGAACAGAGGGAGGGAGGAAGGGGGAGAGTGTTGAGGAGTCATGGAGAACAGAGGAGGGAGGAAGGGGGAGAGTGTGATGAGGAGTCATGGAGAACAGAGGAGGGAGGAAGGGGAGAGAGTGTTGAGGAGTCATGGAGAACAGAGGAGGGAGGAAGGGGGAGAGTGTGATGAGGAGTCATGGAGAACAGAGGAGGGAGGAAGGGGGAGAGTGTGTTGAGGAGTCATGGAGAACAGAGGAGGGAGGAAGGGGGAGAGTGTTTGAGGAGTCATGGAGAACAGAGGGGGGAGGAAGGGGGAGAGTGTTTGAGGAGTCATGGAGAACAGAGGGGGAGGAAGGGGGGAGTGTTGAGGAGTCATGGGAACAGAGGAGGGAGGAAGGGGGAGAGTGTGTTGAGGAGTCATGGAGAACAGAGGAGGGAGGAAGGGGAGAGTGTGATGAGGAGTCATGGAGAACAGAGGGGGGAGGAAGGGGGAGAGTGTGTTGAGGAGTCATGGAGAACAGAGGAGGGAGGAAGGGGGAGAGTGTGATGAGGAGTCATGGAGAACAGAGAGGGAGGAAGGGGGAGAGTGTGTTGAGGAGTCATGGAGAACAGAGGGGGGAGGAAGGGGGAGAGTGTGTTGAGGAGTCATGGAGAACAGAGGAGGGAGGAAGGGGGAGTGTTGAGGAGTCATGGAGAACAGAGGAGGGAGGAAGGGGGAGAGTGTGATGAGGAGTCATGGAGAACAGAGGAGGGAGGAAGGGGGAGAGTGTGTTGAGGAGTCATGGAGAACAGAGGAGGGAGGAAGGGGGAGAGTGTTTGAGGAGTCATGGAGAACAGAGGAGGGAGGAAGGGGGAGAGTGTGATGAGGAGTCATGGAGAACAGAGGAGGGAGGAAGGGGGAGAGTGTTGAGGAGTCATGGAGAACAGAGGAGGAGGAAGGGGGAGAGTGTTGAGGAGTCATGGAGAACAGAGGAGGGAGGAAGGGGTGAGAGTGTTGAGGAGTCATGGAGAACAGAGGAGGGAGGAAGGGGGAGAGTGTTGAGGAGTCATGGAGAACAGAGGGGGGAGGAAGGGGGAGAGTGTGTTGAGGAGTCATGGAGAACAGAGGAGGGAGGAAGGGGGAGAGTGTGATGGAGAACAAAGACTTAAATTATAAAAATGAACAAGACGATGAATTCAACAAAAAATAATTTATTTCTGTAATATTTTCTGTGCAGAGAAAATATGGAGAAATGTGTAAAGTATGACAACATATTTGTTATGCTTGGAGTCACATAGTGCATACTACTGCAACACACGGACGAGGGTGAAGTGCTGACAAGATGGCCGCCAAACCACTACTGGCATTACTGCAGTATTAAACACTCATATAAACCGTGTGATAAAACTATATAGAAATGCAAACACACACAAGACATATAACAAACAAATGTAAACAAAAAACAAAAAGGTACAATAATGGAACACAACTCATAATGGAACAACAAACAATTTGAAAATGATAAATTACATTCAAATAACACACACAAGGTGAACACGTTATAATTGAGTTTTGGGGGAACATACAGACGCTTGTGGTAAAGACAAACTAGATCAGGTCAGGAAGATGCACACTAACCTGCCCTGCATCACCCAGATATATACCACCTACTCCTCCCTAACCTGCCCTGCATCACCCAGATATATACCATCTACTCCTCCCTGGGTAACATGCAGAGCAGAGGGAGGGGAGAGAGAGGAGGGGGAGAAGGGAGAGAGGCAAAGAGAAAGGGGACAGAGAGAGAGGAAGGGGAGAGAGAGAGAGAGAGGATGGGAGAGAGAGAGAGCAGAGAGAAGGGTGAGAGTAAAGAGGAGGGGGTAGAAGGGAGAGAGACGAGTATGCTGGGGTTTAGATGACTAGGGGTAGGGGTGATGTGATTCGTCGATAGCGAGCTCTCTGATCTCGATTTATGTGTCGCATGAGGGAGTAGATTGGCAGAGAGAGAGTCGGGGTATGGGTGAAGGGAGAGAGATGCTACAGGAGATTCATCCCCTTCCATGAGAAAGCTCTACTGTGAAAGGGGACTACTTTCTTAAGAACCTGTGTGTAAAGTAGTATTCCTGCACTTATAATACACTTATAATAATATATTTTATGGTTTTCTTCTACATGAAATGTATTCGGATACTTTGGATATCTATTCTGTAAACTAAATAATTAAATTTTTATTGGGCATTAGCAAAGTGAACGCACAGACTCGTGCCTGCGACCTGTTCCTTCAGCAGGACTGAAACATGTCAACATGAACACACGGACATTTTCAGACAAGATTTTGAACCGTGTTTAAAAATCCTTCAAGTATAAACATTAAACCCCACTATTTAGGCTCACTGAACGCTGAAAATATATTTGTGAACTAAGACAAACTTGTGTTTGACAGGGAGTATCTGTTCAGAGTTCATGTCTTTACAGAGACACATTCAACATTTCCCAGAAATCTTTGGATTTGATTTGGTATTGCATATTTCCCCCAAAAGATTGTCTTCAGATATATTTAACTGCATTAAATAATGCCAGTTAAATTATAATCATAAAATCCTTTCCATCTATAGCTTCACATATACGGAGCACATCACTTTATACAATATATTTTAGAATATAAACACTTATGTAAATACTTTAAGCAGACTGCTATACCTAACACCCTAACAGCTGCTATATGTTCACCTCAAGGACCCTAGTAAAGCAAGTCTACATGGTAAATCCTGATGTGTTATACAACATGAGGCTTTTAGAGCTATGGTGTCGTCATGGCTACGGCCCAACCATCATCATCCCCCCCCCCTCATCTCTGTGCTCTGTGCCCCCCCCCTGGGCTTCGAGTCACAGCGCCCCCTGCTGGAGATGAACTCTTTGCTCTCAGCCTGTGGGTGTGGGTGATTCTTCCAGTTTTCACCTCATCTTAGTTGCAGCGTAGGACACAGCTCTGATTGGTCAACCTAGTTAGCATCGTTTCAGGACTATGGTAGTCTATTGCCCCCCCGTCCCCCGCTGGCCCCCCGTCGCATCATTAGTGTTGTTCCTCCAGAGATGGAGGCTTGTGGCCTCTATCGGCACGACAACCATCACTCACAACCTCCTGTGGTCGACACGTGCCAACACAGCCCAAACAAGACTTTTAGAAATCTTAGAAAAAATATTTTAAAAGATTGCACAAACATGGTCTGAACAATAACCACAAACATATCGTCTTAAGAATTAAGAACAAAAATTATAGTAAAAGAAAATGTAGAAAACTTTTACAAAAAGCACAATAGTGAAAAAGTCTGGCCCTGGCTTTGGCAACACAGTCCTCAACAGCCAATCAGATACGGCCATGTGCACAGGGTGGAGCCCTCCCAGTCCTCAACAGCCAATCAGATACGGCCATGTTCACAGGGTTGAGCGCTCCCAGTCTAACCAAGCCTGGGACTGGTCGGCCGGGTGACCAAGAACAGTGTGGTGCAACAATATGGCCCCCAGATAAGGACAAACTAAGGTTGGATGATGAAGGATGGACCCCCACACACACACACACACACACACACCACACACACACACACACACACCACACACACACACACTTCCTCCTCCTCCTCCTCTTCCTCCTCTCATCTCCAGGGTCTGACCTTAACACTGCCCCTGACACTCCTCCCAGACTGAGACCTCCTCAGCCCACACTCCCATCTCCCCTCCTCTCCTCTACTCCCCCTCTGCTCCCTCTCCCTCCTCTGCCTCTCCCTGCTCTGCCTCTCCTTCTCCCTCCTCCTCCTCTCGTGTAGAGGCAGCAGACGAGGCAGGCGGCTGGGCCTCTCCTCCCTCAGCAGGCCCAGGGCCCTCAGGCCCAGCAGGCAGCCGGGGGGCAGCTCTCCCAGCACCCGGCCCGCCACACGCAGCACCATGGAGTTAGCCAGGTCAGCCAGCACGCCCAGGGGCCTGCGGAGGAAGCGGCGTGCCCCAGAGCCGGGCCAGGGCCAGGGGGGAGGGGGGGCCGGCAGCGGGCCTGGTAGTCTGGAGGCAGGCTCTGCAGGGGCACGGGGATCCTAGACTGCCGCACGCCCCAGTTACGGCCGGCCTTGGGGAACATGTCGTAGAGGCTGCGCTCCGCCTGCCCCCCCAGGACCCACTGGTACACGGCGAAGAGGGGGCGGGGGAGACGGAACAGGAAGCGCATCCACAGCCGGCTCAGCCTGCGGGGCGCCCCCTGGAGGAAGACTCGGGCAGGACGCACTACCAGCACCACCAGCAGGTACAGGGACAGGAAGAGGGAGGGAGAGCTGAGCAGGGAGGCTGAGATCAGGGCTACGGGGACGTAGTAGAGTCCCAGGCTCACGGAGAGCCCCAGGCTGAACAGGCCGCAGCCCCACAGGGAGAGAGACAGGTAGGAGGAGAAGGAGAGGGAGCAGAGCGAGCGCAGGAAGAGGTAGGAGAAGAAGAGAGCGAGGAGGGCTAGCTCCGAGGAGAGGAGGAGGGAGGCCAGCGAGGGGAGGGGGGGGGAGCGGCGGAGGGAGAGGAGGAAGATGGTGAGGAGGAGGAGGGTGAAGATGGAGGGTTTGGGCGGCAGCAGACAGGGAGAGGAGGAGGCAGATGGCGTGAGAGAAGAAAGAGGGGATGGAGGAGAGGACGGGGGGAGGGGAGGGAGGTGGGGGAGGGGGGTCCAGCTCCTCCAGGGTGTCTGGGAAGTAGAACTCTGACAGGTCATCCATCCGTCTCAGACGGACACGCCTCCTTTCCAGGGAGGAGGAGGAGCTTAGCTCTGACGGACAGCCGTCAGCCACGCCCCTGCCCTCTTCCTGAAGGCCCTCCTCTTCATCAGTATCGGTCTCTCCACCCTCCTCTTCATCCCACAGCCCCCCCCTTCCTTCCTCTCTGCTCCTCCTCCACCTCTTTCTCTCCCTCCTTCTCCACCTCAGTCTCTGTAGTAGAGGAACTCAGAACATCTCCACAGCCTTCCTCCTCCTTCCCTCCATCTCCAGTCATCTCTCTACCCTCTCCTGTTCCCACTTCCACACCCTCCACCCTCCTCTCCTTCATCAACCTCCTCGCATCCTTCCTTCATGTCTTCTGATACACATTCATACACCACGTCCTCCCCCTCCTCCTCCCCCCCCGGCTCCCGGCTCCTCCCCCTCCCCTGGCTCCTCCCCCTCCTCCAGGGACTCTGAGGTGTGACTCACTTTGAGACTCTTGGGCTGCTGCCGGACTTCCACGGCGTGTTTCTGTCTGAGTTCGTGCTCTCTCCTCTTGTTGTACTCCATCTGGTTGGTGAGCTCGGTCTGATGCTGCGTGCGGATGAGCTCTGCCCGCGTGCGCTGCACCGAGGCCAGCTGACGCGCCTGCAGCTCCTGGGTGGACTCGTGGTGCCGCAGGAGCATGGCACACTCCAGGTCCTTCAGGGTCTGCTTCTTGTTCAGGTCCTGGAGGAGGAGGGGGGTGAGAGGAGCGCACACACACACACACTCCTGCTGTGTGTGTGTGTGTGTGTGCGTGCACACCTCTCTCAGGAGGTCCTGCTCCAGGTTCTGTCTGGCCAGCAGCATCTTCCTCTTGTACTGTCGGCTCTGCAGCTCGTAGTACTGCCTCTGTCTCCGTAGCAACCCCGCCTCCTCCTCCGCCTGGAGCTGCTGGAGACACTCCTTCTGGTGCACCAGCCACTCCTGCTTCTCACGCTTGGGGGTCGACTGGTTCTCACTCAGCTCCTGCAGGGGGGCAAGGGCAGGGCTAGAGGTCAGGGCTACAGGTTAGGGGTCAGGGCTGGAGGTTAAAGGTCAGGGCTAGGGGTCAGGGCTAGAGGTTAGGGGTCAGGGCTAGAGGTTAGGGGTCAGGGGTCAGGGCTGGAGGTTAGGGGTCAGGGCTAGAAGTTAGGGGTCAGGGCTGGAGGTTAGGGGTCAGGGCTGGAGGTTAGGGGTCAGGGTTAGGGGTCAGGGCTGGAGGTTAGGGGTCAGGGCTAGAAGTTAGGGGTCAGGGGTCAGGGCTGGAGGTTAGGGGTCAGGGCTAGAAGTTAGGGGTCAGGGCTGGAGGTTAGGGGTCAGGGCTGGAGGTTAGGGGTCAGGGCTAGAGGTTAGGGGTCAGGGTTAGGGGTCAGGGCTGGAGGTTAGGGGTCAGGGCTAGAAGTTAGGGGTCAGGGCTGGAGGTTAGGGGTCAGGGCTGGAGGTTAGGGGTCAGGGCTGGAGGTTAGGGGTCAGGGCTAGAGGTTAGGGGTCAGGGCTAGAAGTTAGGAGTCAGGGCTGGAGGTTAGGGGTCAGGGCTGGAGGTTAGGGGTCAGGGCTAGAGGTTAGGGGTCAGGGCTGGAGGTTAGGGGTCAGGGCTGGAGGTTAGGGGTCAGGGCTAGAGGTTAGGGGTCAGGGCTAGAGGTTAGGGGTCAGGGCTAGAGGTTAGGGGTCAGGGCTGGAGGTTAGGGGTCAGGGCTGGAGGTTAGGGGTCAGGGCTAGAAGTTAGGGGTCAGGGCTGGAGGTTAGGGGTCAGGGCTGGAGGTTAGGGGTCAGGGCTAGAGGTTAGGGGTCAGGGCTGGAGGTTAGGGGTCAGGGCTGGAGGTTAGGGGTCAGGGCTGGAGGTTAGGGGTCAGGGCTGGAGGTTAGGGGTCAGGGCTGGAGGTTAGGGGTCAGGGCTAGAGGTTAGGGGTCACCTCCTTGAGCTGCTCCTTGCGCTGGCGGTACAGGCGCTTGTGGTTGTCCAGCAGGCTGCTCAGCTCCTTCTTCTGCTGGGCCAGGATGTGCTGCTGGAACTTCTTCTCCTCTGCCAGCGCTGCCTTGGTCTGGAACACAGAACCATCACAACACAGAACCATCACAACACAGAACCATCACAACACAGAACCATCACAACACAGAACCATCACAACACAGAACCATCACAACACAGAACCACGAGAACCCTCTATCCCTCCTCCACCTATTCCTCCATCCCTCCATCTCTCCCCCCTCCCTCCTCACCTCCTTCTCTCCCCCCTCCCTCCTCACCTCCTTCTCCAGGATGGCCAGGTGTTTCTTGCTCAGCTTGTCTCCCTCTCCAGAGAAGCTGTTCCTCTGGGTCTCCAGCTCCTTGTCCAGTCTCAGCTGGTGCTCGTCCATCTCGGCCTTCAGCTTGTTCTCCAGACCCATCAGCTGCTTCTGATGCTGACGTCGCATGCGCTTGTACCTGAACACACACACACACACCAGTCACACACTGTACCTGCACACACACACCAGTCACACACTGTACCTGAACACACACACACACCAGTCACACACTGTACCTGAACACACACACACCAGTCACACACTGTACCTGAACACACACACACCAGTCACACACTGTACCTGCACACACACACCAGTCACACACTGGGGCTCTTACTAGAGCCCGACCGATAAAGGATTTTTAAGGCCGATACCGATACAAATATTTAATGATTTAAAAATCCGATATTCCGATATCGGACGATATAAAAAATATCCTGAAACGCGTAACAAAACAAACTGATTTCCCTAACATTAGTTATTTGTAGTTCACATTTAGCAGAAGTTCTTATCCAGAGCGACTAAGTACAGGGACATTCCCAGAGGCAAGTAGGGTTAAGTGCCTTGCCCAAGGACACAACGTCATTTGACACGGCCGGGAATCGAATCAGCAACCCTCTGATTAATAGCCCGATTCCCTAACTGCTTAGCCATCTGACTCCTGTTATTATTTCCTCACTAAATAATATGATAATGCAGTTTCTGATAAATAAAATGTAAAAAAATACAAACTTAAGATATGAAACTCAAATTCCTTTGAAAAAAAACAATTATTAAAAAAATATAAATAAATTAAAAAATATCGATACCGATAGATCGGAAAATGCCTAATATCGGCCGATAATATCGGCCCGCCAATATATCGGTCGGGCTTCTACACTACGGACTTCTAGGAGGAATGAACACTGAGCTAACCTAACGTTAAGCTAACAGCCACCTTTTACATGGTGTACAGACATCTGCTCCCTGAGGGCGGAGCCTAAGGCATAATGATGACATCACGTGTCCTACCCAGACATCTGCTCCCTGAGGGCGGAGCCCTGCTCGTGCTCCTGGATCTGCCGAGTCACCAGCGACGCCGTCCGGATGGTGGCGAAGTGGTCCCGCCCCCTGCGCCTCCTCCCCCCGCCCCCCCCCGGAGATGGGGGGGGGCTGCTGCAGCTCTGGCTGGTACGGGTCGTCATAGATGTTGTCATGGCTCTGAAGGAGGGGGGAACCCTGTCAATAACTGACAAGCAACATTTCACGACTGAACCCTCCCAGACCCCACAAACACACAGACACCCCCACACACACACCCCCTCCTCCCCCCCCCACACACACCTGACCCCCTACACACACCCCCCAGACCCCCTCCCCCCCCAGACCCCCTCCCCCCCCAGACTGACCAGGGGCTGAAGCAGCACAGAGCTGTTGGAGCAGACCGTGTGCTCTCCCTCCTGCATCATGGCCATCTCCCCGCTGTCGTCAGACCCGTCAGCCAGACTGTTGACAGAGCTGCTCTGAGAGCTGGCGCTGATGGACATGGACGGCAGCGAATGGGAGCTTTCCATGCTGTTGACGGTCCCGGTCCTCAGCATGTACTGTTCTGCATCCTGGAGGGGGAAGAGGGGGAGGAGGGGTTACTGGAGGCACATAACACACACATAACACCCTCTCAAACACACCTGACCACAGACACTATACCACCTCCTCTTCATTACCCCGCCCTCCCCCTCACCACCTCCTCCTCCCCCTCACCACCCCCTCACTTCCTCCCCACCTCCTCTCCCCCTCTCCCCCTCACCTCCTCCTCCTCTTCCCCCCCTCCCCCTCACCTCCTCCTCATCCTCCCCCCCTCCCCCTCACCTCCTCCTCTCCTCCCCCCCCTCCGGGGCGGGGCCGTTCAGGGCCTCGTGAAACAGGATCTTCTTCATCTTGCGGTACTGCAGGTTGTCCAGCTCCCGCACAGCGTCCTTGGTCCTGGCGATCAGGTCCATCACCACGGTTACCGGGCGCTCCCGGCACAGGAAGTGATGCTGAAGGGATGAGGAGAGGGATGAGGAGAGGGATGAGGAGATGGATGAGGATGAGGAGAGAGATGAGGAGAGAGATGAGGAGAGGGATGAGGAGAGGGATGAGGAGAGGATGAGGAAGGGATGAGAGAGAGATGAGGATCGGATGAGAGAGATGAGAGAGGGTATTGATGGAGGGATGAGGAGATGGGGGAATGAGAGAGAGAAAAGATAGAAGTGATGAATATTTAGCTCAACAGGATGTTAATGATGGCAGAGAGATTTAAACATCTACAGTAGAGCCCGACCGATATTATCGGCCCGCCGATATTATCGGCCGATATTAGGCACTTTCCAAACTATCGGTATTTATAATGACCGATAAATGAATATTATATTTCTATAATTGTGTTTTTGTTCATAGGACTTTGAGTTTCATATCTTAAGTTTGTATTTTTATACATTTTATGCATCAGAAACTGCATTATCGTATTATTTTAGTGAGGAAATAATAACAGGAGTCAGATGGCTAAGCAGTTAGGGAATCGGGCTATTAATCAGAGGGTTGCTGGTTTGATTCCTGGCCGTGTCAAATGACGTTGCGTCCTTGGGCAAGGCACTTAACCCTACTTGCCTCTGGGAATGTCCCTGTACTTAGTCGCTCTGGATAAGAACTTCTGCTAAATGTGACTAAATGTGAACTACAAATAACTACTGTTAAGGAAATCAGTTTGTTTTGTTACGCGTTTCAGGATTTTCTTAATTTTTTTAAATATCGGCCAATATCGGAATATCCGATTTTTAAATCACCAAATATTTGTATCGGTATCGGTCTTAAAAACACTTTATCGGTCGGGCTCTAATCTACAGTATGCTTCACAGCCTGCAGGACAGGTCATATATCCTCACTTCTTGGATACTTTGATACGGCTTACCTTGAGCATCACGTCGGAGGTAGGTCTATCCCCGACGAGCTTCTGCAGACACAAATCCACAAAGTTCCGGAAGTAATCAGACCTGGAGACACAGAAGAACCATGACACAGAAGACTTCTGATGGAGAGAGAGACACAGAAAACTTCTGATGGAGAGAGAGACAGAGAGAGGTCAGGGTGCTCAGACCAGGGTGCTCAGAGCAGGGTGCTCAGAGCAGGGTCTGTAGAGGTCAGGGGTCAGGTGAGGTCAGGGTGCTCAGGTTAGGGTGCTCAGACCAGGGTCAGTAGAGGTCAGGGTGCTCAGTCAGGGTGCTCAGGTCAGGGTGCTCAGACCAGGGTCAGTAGAGGTCAGGGTGCTCAGAGCAGGGTCAGGTGAGGTCAGGGTGCTCAGGTCAGGGTGCTCAGAGCAGGGTCAGGTGAGGTCAGGGTGCTCAGGTCAGGGTGCTCAGAGCAGGGTCAGGTGAGGTCAGGGTGCTCAGACCAGGGTCAGTAGAGGTGCTTACCAGTGGTTAGACTGTAGAACAGGACTCTCATTCTGGGCGATGTGATATAAGGCACTCATAGCATTCATGTTGAATAGAGGAGGCTTCCTCTCAGCTGCAGGGGGAGTGGGGAGGAAAGAGGCTAACATTAACCTAACAAAAATGTAAGTTGAAAACTTAAAGTTAAAGTTCAATTGGTTATGTAACGTTGGACAGAGTTGTGGACGGGTCACTGTATACACTTACTGTGTAGTAGCGAGCAATTTGCAAATAAATGAAAACAGGTCGCACCATAACGATTTGCACTCGCACAAATGCTTGCAAATATATTTTGAGGTCGCACAGAGACAACTTCAGGAGCATATGGACCAAATGGTCTGAATTACAAGACAGGTGAGCAGACAGACAGGTGAGCAGACAGACAGACAGGTGAGCAGACAGACAGACAGGTGAGCAGACAGACAGGTGAGCAGACAGACAGGTGAGCAGACAGACAGGTGAGCAGACAGACAGACAGGTGAGCAGACAGACAGACAGGTGAGCAGACAGACAGACAGGTGAGCAGACAGACAGGTGAGCAGACAGACAGGTGAGCAGACAGACAGGTGAGCAGACAGACAGACATGTGAGCAGACAAACAGACAGACAGGTGAGCAGACAGGCAGACAGGTGAGCAGACAGGCAGACAGGTGAGCAGACAGACAGACAGGTGAGCAGACAGACAGGTGAGCAGACAGACAGGTGAGCAGACAGACAGGTGAGCAGACAGACAGGTGAGCAGACAGACAGACAGGTGAGCAGACAGACAGGTGAGCAGACAGACAGACAGGTGAGCAGACAGACAGACAGGTGAGCAGACAGACAGTGAGCAACAGACAGACAGGTGAGCAGACAGACAGACAGGTGAGCAGACAGACAGGTGAGCAGACAGACAGACAGGTAGCAGACAGACAGACAGGTGAGCAGACAGACAGACAGGTGAGCAGACAGACAGACAGGTGAGCAGACAGACAGGTGAGCAGACAGACAGGTGTATCTGGTCTTACCCAGCTCTATGCAGGTGATTCCCAGTGACCACACGTCCACTTTGCCGTCGTACTGACCCTCGTCCATCGCTAGAATCACCTCTGGAGCCATCCTGGGGGAGAGGGGGAGGAAGAGTGAAGGTGAGAAAGAAGGAGAGGAAGGAAGAGGAGGAAGAGAGGAAGAGAAGCAGAGAGAGGTGCTCTCACCAGTAAGGTGTTTCCCACAAATGAGTTGGCAGGGGCCAGGATGGAGGCGGAGCCAAAGTCTCCTAGCTTGACCTGCCCAGGCTCAGTCAGGAGGATGTTTCCTGCTTTCACATCCCTGAGGAACAGCACACACGGTTACCATACCAACACCACTCTGCTGCTCACACACCTAGCACTGAGTCACACACACTGGGGGAGAGAGAGAGAGAGAGAGAGGAGTGGGTAGAGAGAGAGAGAGATAGGAGGGGGTAGAGAGATAGAGAGAGAGGCGGGGGGGAGATGTAGAGAGAGAGAGCGAGAGAGCGGGTTAGGGTTACATACTAGAGAGGTTACATACCTGTGAATCATGTTGTGAGAGTGAAGGTACACCAGGCCCTGCAGTGCACCATGGGTAATGGCTGCTATTTCCTCTTCCTGGAGTGGCTTCTTGTGGACTGAAACAACCAATCACAGAGCAGGGAGGTGAGATGAGTCACAGAGATCTCTCCAGCTGGTGTGATGAGGAACAGGTCACATGTTGTACTTCTCCATGCAGGTAACTTACCCTCCAACAGGTCTGACGCAGAGCCCAGGCAGTACTCCATCACCAGCTGGGAGGACAGACATGAACACAAGGACACTTATTTAGGGAAACTGGACACAAAGATGTGACTGTGTGAGTGTGTGCATGTATGTATGGTGTGTGTGTGTGTGCTCACCCATGCAGTGTGTTCTCTCAGGTAGCAGCCATGGTACTCCACTGTGTGTGTGTGTGTGTGTGTGTGTGTGTGGTGTGTGTGTGTGTGTGTGTGTGTGGTGTGTGTGTGTGGTGTGTGTGTGTGTGTGTGTGTGGTGTGTGTGTGTGTGTGTGTGTGTGTGCTCACCCATGCAGTGTGTTCTCTCAGGTAGCAGCCATGGTACTCCACTGTGTGTGTGTGTGTGTGTGTGTGTGTGTGTGTGTGTGTGTGTGTGTGTGTGTGTGTGTGTGTGTGTGTGTGGTGTGTGTGTGTGTGTGTGTGTGTGTGTGTGCTCACCCCAGCAGTGTGTTCTCTCAGGTAGCAGCCATGGTACTCCACTGTGTTGGGGTGGCGGAGCTTCTGAAGGAACTTCACCTCCTTAATGATGTCCTGCCATTTCTGCAGATAGTAAGGAGGGATAAGAGGAGGAGAAGAGAGAGGTGAGGAGTGATGAGGCGGGCAGGAGAGGTAGGAGGATTCGAGGAGGCGCGAGCGGACGGGATGCGAGGCTCGCGAGTCGGCGAGAGATCGGGCTTCCGGTCGGCGACTCTGTCGCTGCGCGCGGGCGCTTGCTGCGCTGGCTGCGCGGCGCGGCGTGCTGCTCGGCGGCGTCGCCTGCTTTCCGGCGCTGCGGACTGTCTCGGCGCCTGTTGCGCGCGCGGCGGTTGCCTTCGATTCTTCTTTCGCGCGTCTGCGGCTGCCTCGTTCTGCTCGCTCGGCGCGCCTCGTCTGCGCTCGTCTCGGCTCGCGTGCTTCGTTGCTTCTCGGTCTGCGCTTCTCGAGCGGGTGCGCTTCGTTCCTGCTCTGTGCGCCGGCTGTTGCTTCTCGGCGGCGCCCCGGGTCGGTGCTGCGTCGCGCTGCGCCGGCTGGCCTGGTGCAGGCGCAGCTGGAGAGGAGCGATACGGAGCCAGCTTACCTCATTGGACTGCTTCCCGCTGTAGGACATCTTCTTGATGGCCACCACCCTGTTGTGCGGATGTCGTGGGCCTGACAGGGGACAGGATGTTAACAGGGTAGACAGCCCTGTGTAGCAGCCACCAGGTCAACATGAGGCCCCTCTTTGTCTCTTTCCCTCTCCTCTCCCCTCTCCCCTCTCCCCTCTCCCCTCTCGCCTCTCGCCTCTCGCCTCTCCGCCTCTCCCCTCTCCCCTCTCATCCCCTCTCCCCTCTCCCCTCTCCCTCTCCTCTCTCCCCTCTCCCCTCCTCCCCTCTCCCCTCTCCCCTCTCCTCCTCTCCCCTCCCACGCCCCTCTCTCCCCTCCCCCCTCTCCCCCCTCCTCCCCTCTCGCCACCCCCTCTCCGTTTCTTTCTTCATCCTGTTTTTCTTACCTTACCTCTCATGCTCATCCTGTCCTTCGTCCATGTCCTTTCCCTGTCCTGCTCTGCACCCATCCACATCCCAGGCCTGTCCTGCACCCATCCATATCCCAGGCCTGTCCTTTTAACCCACTCATCATCCCCCTCTCCCTCCTCCATCCCTCCATGATCACCATCCCCCCCTCCCTCCCCCCAGCCTCGTGTCTGATGTCTGGCCCACATAATGGCTCCAGCCAACAATTCAAAGTCCCAGATCCTTAGCTACTTACGAAGTAGACCGCCCCGAAGCTGCCATGTCCGATCTCCCGGAGGTCGGTGAAGAGCTTCTCCGGTCGTCCCTGTAGAAGAGCTCGGACACCTCCGGGTCCTTCAGGCTCCCTGCCCGCACCACACTCGAAGGCATGGCCAGCGCCTGTGCTCACACACACACACACACACACACACCACACACGCATGAGCACACACAGAAATATGATCTACTTCTTCTTCTGTGTGGTTACCAACACACAGCCCTTCAGCGCCTCCCACTCAGCCCAGAGTACAGCACGGTCACACTGCCGTCTAGAAGCTGTCTGTCTCCAGGGAAGGACACACTAGTTACCATGCAGACCATAATATCTCATCTCAGCAGAGACAGACAGAACAACAGGGAGACAGACAGACAACAGAGGGAGGGAGACAGAGAGACATTAAGATGCTCAGGGGTCCTCCCCCCTCATGACCTGTGTCTACAGTCCATCTCACCATCCTAAGAGCTGCTCCCCCTTCCTGGTAACACAACACCAGAACACTGTCAGAACCACACCAGCAGAAACACTCTCGCAGACCACCAGCAGAACCTCTCCAGAACCACACCAGCAGAACACTCTCGCAGAACCACACCAGCAGAACACTCTCTCAGAACCACACCAGCAGAACACTCTCTCAGAACCACACCAGCAGAACACTCTCACAGAACCACACCAGCAGAACACTCTCTCAGAACCACACCAGCAGAACACTCTCTCAGAACCACACCAGCAGAACACTCTCTCAGAACCACACCAGCAGAACACTCTCACAGAACCACACCAGCAGAACACTCTCTCAGAACCACACCAGCAGAACACTCTCTCAGAACCACACCAGCAGAACACTCTCAGAACCACACCAGCAGAACACTCTCTCAGAACCACACCAGCAGAACACTCTCTCAGAACCACACCAGCAGAACACTCTCACAGAACCACACCAGCAGAACCACTCTCTCAGAACCACACCAGCAGAACACTCTCTCAGAACCACACCAGCAGAACACTCTCTCAGAACCACACCAGCAGAACACTCTCTCAGAACCACACCAGCAGAACACTCTCTCAGAACCACACCAGCAGAACACTCTCTCAGAACCACACCAGCAGAACACTCTCTCAGAACCACACCAGCAGAACACTCTCTCAGAACACACCAGCAGAACACTCTCTCAGAACCACACCAGCAGAACACTCTCTCAGAACCACACCAGCAGAACGCTCTCTCAGAACCACACCAGCAGAACACTCTCAGAACCACACCAGCAGAACACTCTCTCAGAACCACACCAGCAGAACACTGTCAGAACCACACCAGCAGAACACTCTCTCAGAACCACACCAGCAGAACACTCTCACAGAACCACACCAGCAGAACACTCTCAGAACCACACCAGCAGAACACTCTCGCAGAACCACACCAGCAGAACACTCTCGCAGAACCACACCAGCAGAACGCTCTCTCAGAACCACACCAGCAGAACACTCTCTCAGAACCACACCAGCAGAACACTCTCTCAGAACCACACCAGCAGAACACTCTCTCAGAACCACACCAGCAGAACACTCTCTCAGAACCACACCAGCAGAACACTCTCTCAGAACCACACCAGCAGAACACTCTCTCAGAACCACACCAGCAGAACACTCTCAGAACCACACCAGCAGAACACTCTCTCAGAACCACACAGCCAGGCATCCAGCTCTGCTTGGTTGACTCCTGAGCCAGTCTAGCCTAGGGGTGTTCCACCCTGGTCCTCAGGGCCCACTGCTCCTGCCCCGACACACCCGGGCATCAGGCTTCCACAGTGACAGGTAACTGATAATGACCATTCATTAGAATCAGGTGTGTTGGAGCAGGGAAACATCTACAACATGCAGGGCAGCGGATCCAGAGGACCAGGACTGAACACGTTCTCTGGCGCGAGATGGGAGCTGATGCTTGGGGCCCTCTTCTCAATAACAAACGGATTTCGAAAGAACGTTGAATGAACACTGTGTCTTGCATCAAGTATGACGAATGTTGACCAGAAAAAAAAACTACCTTATTTCAATTCTAAATCTCATCAAATGCACTATATGCTACCACCGCATGCATCTTTAATTAGACTAATGTATTTAAAATGATACAACGCTCGGCAACATGTTCTGCAGTAAGAAGTGCTTGAAGCGGTTTGACAAAGCAGAAGTAATTCGTTTCGTATGCTCGTAAACAGAAGATGCAACCACACAACAAACCACGCCATGGATCAATGAAGGGCAGAAATCTTTCAAATAAAACGTTAACATTTGAAGCTTCGAATCTTGATGCACGCACACTTGCTAAGACTATCAGTTGGATTGATATAGGAGGACAGATTAATCCAATGCATATTACTAATAACGTTAGAGCTAGCAATTTCACAGGGAATAATTTATGAAATCTGTGTGTACTGTAACTCGCCAGACAAACTACAACCGAGTGGGAAGCATCATCTGGGTTGCACTTGGTTAGTCAAATGAGGCCAACACTGGCTACCTACCTGGCTTTGACGCTAGACAATCTCTATGAAATCGTTAGCCTACCTACGCTAGCCACCGGAAAACATTCACCGCTCTGGCTTCAGTTAGCTTACATGCTAAAGTAAGGCTAGCTGGTGAGAGGGTCCTCTTAAGATGACGGCCGCTTTCTTGACTAGTGAAGCTGGTAGAATACTTAGGTGCAGCCTGGTGCTGGCTAAGACAACGATTAGATAGAAATCTACCAGGCTAGGTAGCTAGTCCAGAATGTTAAGATCAGAAAACGTTAACAGACAGATGGCTAGCTGCCATCACAAAGCGATGTGATGTCCGACAGTTTACTCGCAGGCTAGCTACAAGCTAACTAGCAAGCTAGCGAACGTTAGGGAAATGAATGATTTATGTCGTCTTACCGTGGCTTTTGGGATCCACTGTAGCTAGCTTGAGAGCTAGCTAGTTGACCTAAGAGGAAATATTGTTCTGTCTCTCTCTTTTTTTCGAGCTGTATTCAAAACAACCGCATCACATTGTCTTCATTTCATCCTTCCCATTTTGCTGCTCCTCCGTTAGCATTAAGCTGGCGATGTCTATCAATTAAGCTGCTAGCTAGCTAGCTCTACCTAGCTAGCCTACTCTACTGACGCCTGTCGCTCTTCTTTAAAGCAATCCGTAGATAATGCCGGGCGGTGAAACAGTTTGTCAATTTGTTTCTGGACCTAATATTTCCATACGCCCACTCCCTGCGCTGCTATATACTGTCATTACGTTGACATTAATCGTGGATTTAATCTCTGAATTGGTTTATACATTTTTTTCCCCGTCTCTCATCCGTTTTTTGTTCACTACTTCATGATGGCGGAGCGGGGCGGCAGCCGACCGGAACCGGAACAAGTAAAGCTTCTTCTACGATGCAGTTTCACACCAGATAAAATCAAATGATGCCCCAACTAATATAGGAAATAATTATCTCTATACAACAGAAGAGGGTAGCAAAACCGTTAGAAAATTATTTTAAAATTATGTTATCTATGTTGAAATTAAGCAATAGATTCCTTGCTGCAGGAAATTGTAAAACATGGTTGAAAGTTATTATCTTCGGGGGGCCTGCTGTCTTCTCGCTCTATTTACTCTAGTTTCTCTAATCTGCTGTTTCAGCTTCTCTGTCACACACACGTCAACACACACACAAGCATGTACAGAGCAGGCATCAACACACACACACACACACAAGCATGTACAGAGCAGGCATCAACACACACACACAAGCATGTACAGAGCAGGCGTCAACACACACAGACACACAAGTTGCTCACTCTTTGCTTCTGCAAATCAGATCAGCGTAATCTCTTGTTGTAGGATGTTACCATTAAAGGCAGCTTGTGGCATGACGTAAACACAATAGGAAGATGCTACACACCATGCCCCAGCCTGGCCTCTGTCCTACTGCTGGATCCCTGCCCCCACCTACCCCCCACCCCGCCCCCACCTGCCCCCATCTACCCCCCACCAGCCCCCACCTACCCCCACCAGCCCCCACCTGCCCCATCTACCCCCACCTGCCCCCATCTACCCCCACCTGCCCCCACCAACCCCCACCTACCCCCACTTGCCCCCACCTGCCCCCATCTACCCCCCACCTACCCCCATCTACCCCCCCACCTACCCCCACCTCCCCCATCTGCCCCCACCTGCCCCCACTTCCCCCACCTTCCCCCACCTACCCCCACCTGCCCCCACCCTGCCCCCATCTACCCCCCACCTGCCCCCACCTTCCCCCATCTACCCCCACCTGCCCCCACCAACTCCCACCTCCCCCCATCTGCCCCCACCTGCCCCCACCTGCCCCCCACCACTCCCATCTGCCCCCACCTGCCCCCCACCTGCCCCCACCTGCCCCACCTGCCCCCACCTGCCCCCACCTACCCCCACCTACCCCCACCTACCCCCACCTTCCCCCACCTACCCCCACCCACCCCCATCTGCCCCCACCTCCCCCACCTGCCCCCCACCTTCCCCCACCTTCCCCCACCTACCCCCCACCTACCCCCACCTACCCCCCCACCTGCCCCCACCTACCCCCACCTACCCCCATCTGCCCCCACCTGCCCCCACCTCCCCCACCTCCCCCACCTACCCCCCACCTCCCCCACCTCTCCACCTACCCCCCCTCCCCCACCTCCCGCCCCACCTACCCCCCACCTCCCCCCCCTACCCCCCCCTCTCACCTCCCCCCCCTCGCCCCCACCTCCTCCCACCTTCCCCCACCTGCCCCCACCTCCCCCCATCTCCCCCCACCCCCACTCCCCCCATCTACCCCCCCTCTACCCCCCACCTCCCCCACTCGCCCCACCTACCCCCACCTGCTCCCCCACCCACCTCACCTACCCCCCACCCTCCTCCCCCCTTCCCCCCACCTGCTCCCACCTTCCCCCCACCTCCCCCACCTACCCCCACCTCCCCCCCTCTACCCCCACCTCCCCCCCCTCCCCCCCTACTCCCACCTCCCCCACCTGCCCCACCTTCCCCCCCCTGTCTCCCCCTTCCCCCACCTACCGCCCCCCTACCCCCACCTGCCCCCACCTACTCCCACCTGCCCCCACCTGCTCCCACCTTCCCCCACCTACCCCCCACCTACCCCCCTCTGCCCCTACCCTTGCCCCCACCTGCCCCCACCTTGTAAGTGAATTTCTGTATTTAAGTACATCTTGACAGACTGGTCTTTGCTTCGCAGTTGTGGAATGCCTCAATGAAATGATCGAGTCTTCAATCAAAAAAATAATCAAAAATGAACTTTGTCTTTGTTTGTTTGGTGTTTACTGTATTTCTGTCTTGTGTAAGACATTTGTGTGCTTGATCCTGTTGTGTAACCAGAGTGCAGATTGGGCTTTTCTGCTCCTCTGCCCTGTCCAACCCTCTCTCTTCATGGCACAACACCACTCTGCCCTGTCCAACCCCCTCTCTTCATGGCACAACACCACTCTGCCCTGTCCAACTCCCTCTCTTCATGGCACAACACCACTCTGCCCTGTCCAACTCCCTCTCTTCATGGCACAACACCACTCTGCCCTGTCCAACTCCCTCTCTTCATGGCACAACACCACTCTGCCCTGTCCAACTCCCTCTCTTCATGGCACAACACCACTCTGCCCTGTCCAACCCCCTCTCTTCATGGCACAACACCACTCTGCCCTGTCCAACCCTCTCTCTTCATGGCACAACACCACTCTGCCCTGTCCAACCCCCTCTCTTCATGGCACAACACCACTCTGCCCTGTCCAACCCCCCTCTCTTCATGGCACAACACCACTCTGCCCTGTCCAACCCTCTCTCTTCATGGCACAACACCACTCTGCCCTGTCCAACCCCCTCTCTTCATGGCACAACACCACTCTGCCCTGTCCAACCCTCTCTCTTCATGGCACAACACCACTCTGCCCTGTCCAACCCCCCTCTCTTCATGGCACAACACCAGTTTGGGCTCTAATCGTTCTATCCTTCCTAAGCCCTTTAAATGTACTTCCTGATATTCAGCTCACAGATAGTTTCCTCATGTTCGTCATGTTCCTGTTGCTCCATTACTTCCTTTATGTTATTGTATGTTATGCCCCTCACACACACACATACACACGCGCACACACACACACACACACACGCGCACAACCTTAGAAGACATTCACTCACACATGTACCCAGACACCCTCCTCTCACACTCACAGTCTATTAGAGCCCGACCGATAAAGGATTTTTAAGGCCGATACCGATACAAATATTTGGTGATTTAAAAATCAGATATTCCGATATCGGACGATAAAAATTATTTTTTTTTAAATCCAGAAACGCGTAACAAAACAAACTGATTTCCCTAACATTAGTTATTTGTAGTTCACATTTAGTCACTTTTAGCAGAAGTTCTTATCCAGAGCGACTAAGTACAGGGACATTCCCAGAGGCAAGTAGGGTTATGTGCCTTGCCCAAGGACACAACGTCATTTAACATGGCCGGGAATCGAACCAGCAACCCTTTGATTAATAGCCTGATTCCCTAACTGCCTAGCCATCTGACTCCTGTTATTATTTCCTCACTAAAATAATATGATAATGCAGTTTCTGATAAATAAAATCTATAGAAATGCCTAATATCGGCGGATAATATCGGCCCGCCGATATATCGGTCGGGCTCTACAGTCTATCATACAATCACTCCTCTAACACTCACAGTCACACACAAACTCTTACACACACACTCACTCAGTCACTCACACACACAACCCCCCCCACCCCCCCACCCCCACTCTCCCCTGTCCAGGACCTTACATAAGCCCACGCAGACCCATCGCAGCAGAAAGATTCAAGTTAAATCTGTTGGTCCAAAGCCTCAGATTACATCTCTTATGCAAACAGATTTTTGATGATTTTACATAACAGAAGGACAGAGAGGGAAGGTCATCTAAACCAAGGGCATCTCAGTGAGGACCAGACCACCCTGGAACCATCTAGACACTTAATCAACATGCTCATGTTGAGAATGTTCCTTCAATCCACAAACACACATTCAGATTTTAGAATCAAATTTAAACTCCACTTCCCGTGTAAACAATACCCATTAAGATATTAGCACTATATACACTGTCATCATTTACTGTTGCTACATTTCCTGTCAAACCAATAATTTGAAACAGATTACCACTATCTCATGTTGTGACAATGTAGCAGCTTAATCCAAGGGCAACCAATTAGATCATAATCTTTGACCTGCCTTCATGGACAAACACATACAGACATGCACACACACACGTGCAGACACACACGCACATCCAAACACACCCAGCCTCCTCCCCTCAGGCCCCTCCCCTCAGGCCCCTCCCCTCCCCCCTCCGACCTCCCCCCAGCCCCATCCCTGCTGGTCAGTCCAGGTCTAGCCCCAGCCCGACGAGAGAGACAGAGAGGAGAAGAGAGACGCAGAAACCAGAGAGAGACGCATCTCTGACATCGCCTAGCGCTGACATCTCTGACATCGCCTAGCGCCCATCGCCTAGCGCCCGCAGACATCTCTGACATCGCCTAGCGCCCATCGCCTAGCGCCCGCAGACATCTCTGACACGGTATGTGGGACTTCTTGATTGCATTGTTGATTTTTTTATTCTCTTTTACTTAATGGCACAAATGCATTTACAGGAGATATCAGCATGTATGTAAATAAAATAATTATTGAACTGCATTTATTCTTCTTAATGGTTTGTATAAAACCAAAACCTCTAACAGAAAATTTGATTCTGATACTGGAAAGCCAGAAAATAGTGAATTTTTCATCAGTTTTGTTTTGATGTTTGTGTGTGAAAGCACCTCCTCTCACACATGCAGAGAGGGGACGGGGGGACGGGAGGGGGACGGGAGGGGGTCGGGGGGGGACGGGAGGGGGACGGGAGGGGGACGGGGGGGGACAGGGTGTTCATCCTGCAGAGTGCTTCCCATCCCTCCTGTAATCCAGGCTCCATCAGGTCATCCTCTCTCCACACACACCAGCAGTACCTTGTCTAACCTCCCTCTTCTCTTCCTCTGGTTCTCTCTCTCGAACCTCTCTTCCACCTCTCCTCTCTTCTTTTCGTCCTCCTCCCTCTTCTCCTCCTCCTCTTCTCCTCCTCCTCTTCTCCTCCTCCTCGTCTCCTCCTCCTCTTCTCCTCCTCCTCTTCTCCTCCTCCTCTTCTCCTCCTCCTCTCCTCCTCCTCCTCTTCTCCTCCTCCTCTTCTCCTCCTCTTCTCCTCCTCCTGCAGACATGAGTCTTGGAGCAGCCTGCATCTTCCTGAGAGGAGGGAAGAACATTGTAAGTCTGACAACACACACCTGTCTTACATACCTGAACACACCTGTCTTACATACCTGAACATACCTGTCTTACATACCTGAACACACCTGTCTTACATACCTGAACACACCTGTCTTACATACCTGAACACACCTGTCTTACATACCTGAACACACCTGTCTTACATACCTGAACACACCTGTCTTACATACCTGAACACACCTGTCTTACATACCTGAACACACCTGTCTTACATACCTGAACACACCTGTCTTACATACCTGTTGGCATTACTGAAACCATGTTGAGTATGTTAAGATCCCACAGTAACAAGAGTATGTGTTGTTTTGTTCTGTAAAGAGCAGAGTCAATGTTTTCACATGTAACCTTGCGTGCAGGAATGTCTATTTGTTACAAGAGCATAATCTCCTCTATTAAGACCCATGCCAGTATGTGCTCTGTGCTGGACCTCGTCCAATCTCATCTCTAAAACCTCAGTCCCACTAGTCATGACGTTGTTTGGGGAAAGCGAAGTGCATTAACGTGTGGAAGAGCAGTGTTGTACAGAAACACATTTCTTCTTTGTCCATGCTACTACAAAAGACACATTTCAACATACACAATATAATATAATTTCTGTTTCCAAATATAAAAGGTGTATTTGTTGTGCTATGCTTGCAGGAAAGACAACTGGCAGAGGATGAAATTGAAGGTAAACTGTTTTAAGTTTTAAGTTAATGCCGGCTTTATTTCAATGTGATTTCAGAAAATGTTATTTATATAAGAGAATTATACAGAAGAAGATATTGTTGATGTTTGTTGTAATATTGGGGATTTTGTAGAAGTTAATGATAATATTGGTGACACTGCAGGAGATGTAATATTGGTGATGTTGTTTAGTGGCAGGTAGCTCACCTCGTCTGTGTTTACCTTCCTGTGAAAGCGTAGCCCTCATTTCCTGCTGGTTAGAGTTTTCACCCTGCTTTACAGACTGTTCCAGCTCAGGGCTGGTGTTCTCAGGTCTTAGGTATACTTTGACACAGTAACTCACTATCTTGTGAGTTGATTACTGACCTGTGTGCCTCTGCAGAGCTGAGGGAGGCGTTCACCGAGTTTGACAAGGACAAGGATGGCCTGATCAGCTGCAAGGACCTGGGGAACCTGATGAGGACCATGGGCTACATGCCCACTGAGATGGAGCTGATCGAGCTGAGCCAGAACATCAACATGAACCGTGAGTTCCTCCACCTGTCTGTCTCTCTACCCACCTGTCTGTCTCTCTACCACCCCTCCCTCTATCCTCCACCTGTCTGTCTCTCTACCCCTCCCTCTATCCTCCACCTGTCTGTCTCTCTACCCCTCCCTCTATCCTCCACCTGTCTGTCTCTCTACCCACCTGTCTGTCTCTCTACCCCTCCCTCTATCCTCCACCTGTCTGTCTCTCTACCCACCTGTCTGTCTCTCTACCCCCCTCCGACCTTACTCTTTCTCCCTGTGAGGTCTAGCTACAGGCCCTTACTCACGATCCCTCAGTACACGTCTAGGAACCTGCCTGCAGTGTGAATGTTGACCTCTGTTTCATCCTGTTCTGCTGTCCCAGTGTGAATGTTGACCTCTGTTTCATCCTGTTCTGCTGTCCCAGTTGGAGGCAGGGTGGACTTCGAGGACTTTGTGGGAGCTGATGGCTCCTAAACTGTTGGCGGAGACAGCAGGCATGATTGGGATGAAGGAGCTGAAGGATGCCTTCAAGGAGGTGAGAAACACACATTGTGATCTTCGTCATCACTGCAGACTCTCAAGGCTTCCCTCCCGAGGTCTCTCTCTCCCTGGTAGTCTCTCTCTCTCCCTGGGGTCTCTCTCTCTCTCTGGTGGTCTCTCTCTCTCCCTGGTGGTCTCTCTCTCCTGGTGGTCTCTCTCTCTCCCTGGTGATCTCTCTCTCTCTGGTGGTCTCTCTCTCTCCTGGTGGTCTCTCTCTCTGGTGGTCTCTCTCTCCTGGTGGTCTCTCTCTCTCTACCTGGTGGTCTCTCTCTCTCTGGTGGTCTCTCTCTCTCCCTGGTGGTCTCTCTCTCTCTGGTGGTCTCTCTCTCTCCCTGGTGGTCTCTCTCTCCTGGTGATCTCTCTCTCTCTGGTGGTCTCTCTCTCCTGGTGGTCTCTCTCTCTCTGGTGGTCTCTCTCTCTCCCTGGTGGTCTCTCTCTCTCTGGTGGTCTCTCTCTCTCCCTGGTGGTCTCTCTCTCTCCCTGGTGGTCTCTCTCTCTCTGGTGGTCTCTCTCTCTCCCTGGGGTCTCTCTCTCTCCTAGTGGTCTCTCTCTCTCCCTGGTGGTCTCTCTCTCTCTGGTGGTCTCTCTCTCCTGGTGGTCTCTCTCTCTCCCTGGTGGTCCCTGGCTCGTGTCCCAAGCCCTCTAACAGGAAGTGCCTGTGCTTGTTTCCTGTGCGTCCAGTTCGACATGGACGGTGACGGGGAGATCACCACGGAGGAGCTCCGCTCCGCCATGACCAAGCTGATGGGGGAGCACATGGCTCGCAGGGAGATCGACGCCATCGTCCGGGAAGCAGACAACAATGGAGACGGAACGGTGGACTTCGAAGGTAATCAGGGGGCGGGGGGGGGGAGGGGGGTACAGAGGCTAGAGGCAGGAGGAACATGGGGGGGGGTACAGCAGCTAGAGGCAGGAGGAACATGGGGGGGGTGGGGGGGGGGTACAGCAGCTAGAGGCAGGAGGAACATGGTACAGCAGCTAGAGGCAGGAGGAACATGTACAGCAGCTAGAGGCAGGAGGAACATGTACAGCAGCTAGAGGCAGGAGGAACATGGGGTGGGGGTACAGCAGCTAGAGGCAGGAGGAACATGGGGGGGGGTACAGCAGCTAGAGGCAGGAGGAACATGTACAGCAGCTTGAGGCAGGAGGAACATGGGGGGGGGTACAGCAGCTAGAGGCAGGAGGAACATGGGGGGGGGGTACAGCAGCTAGAGGCAGGAGGAACATGGGGGGGGGGTACAGCAGCTAGAGGCAGGAGGAACATGTACAGCAGCTAGAGGCAGGAGGAACATGGGGGGGGGGTACAGCAGCTAGAGGCAGGAGGAACATGGGGGGGGGTACAGCAGCTATAGGCAGGAGAACATGTACAGAGGCTAGAGGCAGGAGGAACATGAGGGGGGTACAGAGGCTAGAGGCAGGAGGAACATGGGGGGGGGTACAGCAGCTAGAGGCAGGAGGAACATGGGGGGGGAGGGGGTACAGAGGCTAGAGGCAGGAGGAACATGGGGGGGGGGTACAGCAGCTAGAGGCAGGAGGAACATGGGAGGGGGTACAGCAGCTAGAGGCAGGAGGAACATGGGGGGGGAGGGGGGTACAGAGGCTAGAGGCAGGAGGAACATGGGGGGGGGGTACAGCAGCTAGAGGCAGGAGGAACATGGGAGGGGGTACAGCAGCTAGAGGCAGGAGGAACATGTGTACAGCAGCTAGAGGCAGGAGGAACTGGGGGGGGGTACAGCAGCTAGAGGCAGGAGGAACATGGGAGGGGGTACAGCAGCTAGAGGCAGGAGGAACATGGGGGGGAGGGGGGTACAGAGGCTAGAGGCAGGAGGAACATGGGGGGGGGGTACAGCAGCTAGAGGCAGGAGGAACATGGGAGGGGGTACAGCAGCTAGAGGCAGGAGGAACATGGGGGGGGGGAGGGGGGTACAGAGGCTAGAGGCAGGAGAACATGGGGGGGGGTACAGCAGCTAGAGGCAGGAGGAACATGGGGGGGAGGGGGGTAAAGAGGCTAGAGGCAGGAGGAACATGGGGGGGGAGGGGGGTACAGAGGCTAGAGGCAGGAGGAACATGTACAGCAGCTAGAGGCAGGAGGAACATGTACAGAGGCTAGAGGCAGGAGGAACATGTACAGAGGCTAGAGGCAGGAGGAACATGTACAGAGGCTAGAGGCAGGAGGAACATGTACAGAGGCTAGAGGCAGGAGGAACATGTACAGAGGCTAGAGGCAGGAGGAACATGTGTACAGAGGCTAGAGGCAGGAGGAACATGTGGGGGTACAGAGGCTAGAGGCATGAGGAACATGTACAGCAGCTAGAGGCAGGAGGAACTGTACAGCAGCTAGAGGCAGGGGAACAGTACAGCAGCTAGAGGCAGGAGGACTGTACAGCAGCTAGAGGCAGGAGGAACATGTACAGCAGTCTAGAGGCAGGGGAACATGTACAGCAGCTAGAGGCAGGAGTGAACATGGGGGGGGTACCAGCAGCTAGAGGCAGGAGGAACATGGGGGGGGGTACAGCACAGGCAGGAGGAACAGCAGGTTAGGTTCTTGTGGCTGGTGGAGACGTGGAGACGTGACTTGTGGTGTACTGGGTCAGGGGTTAGTGGGGGGGGACTGGTGGTGGGCAGATGGCTGGGAAGGACTTGACAAATCAATCAGGGTGGATGTGGGTGGGTAGCTGGGGAGTACAGGGTGGGCAGATGGGTTAGTTAAGGTTAGGGAGGAGTACAGGGTAGGATGTCCCCTTATAACTAGGGCTGGGGTTGGGGTTAGTACAGGGTAGGATGTCCCCTTATAACCAGGGCTGGGGTTGGGGTTAGTACAGGGTAGGATGTCCCCAGGGCTGGGGTTGGGGTTAGTACAGGGTAGGATGTCCCCTTATAACCAGGGCTGGGGTTGGGGTTAGTACAGGGTAGGATGTCCCCTTATAACCAGGGCTGGGGTTGGGGTTAGTACAGGGTAGGATGTCCCCTTATAACCAGGGCTGGGGTTGGGGTTAGTACAGGGTAGGATGTCCCCTTATAACCAGGGTTGGGGTTGGGGTTAGTACAGGGTAGGATGTCCCCTTATAACCAGGGCTGGGGTTGGGGTTAGTACAGGGTTGGGGTTAGTACTGTATCTGACACTCTTGTCTTTTCTCTCCGGCAGAATTTGTAAGGATGATGTCTCGCCAGTGAAGCGTGAAGGAGGAGAACACACACACACTCATATATACACACACACACTCATGCATACACACTCATATATACACACGCACACTCATGCATACACACACACTCATGTCATACACACTCATATATACACACACACACTCATGCATACACACTCATATATATACAACACACACTCATGCATACACACTCATATATACACACACAAACTCATGCATACACACATATATACACACAACATTCACACACTAACGCATACACACTGACATACATTTATGCAAACACTGCACTAAAACACTCACACACATACACACAAACTAAACTTGTATAATTACTGTAATAGACTGTGAGAAGCACAAAGCACATCTTATTAATGTTGAGGGCTGATAAACTGGATCTATGCAAATGTTAACAACTTTTTGAATACATTTTTTAAATGCTTGTGTAAAAGAATATAAATGGATTTAATCTGAGCGATAATGTTTGATTACATAATTTGTAAATATGAAGGATGATCCCCTCAGAATGCTGAATGCTGCAGAATGCTGTTTTTGAGATTACAGTAATGTGTTCATTAATAAATGATTCAGCAAGAATTGGATTTACTGTCATCAATTGAACATTTACAATGACTGTACATAAAAAAATGGGTTAATTTGCTAAACAACATATATTTTAAATGTTTTACATTTTTGTCCCATTTACATCCTAAAAACGATCTCCTTCAGATAAACGTTTGGATTCTGACAGGTCCAGACCAAGCAGGATACAGTGATGGCCTCTGACAGGATTGGTTCCAGTAAATACAAAATATCCCCTTTAATCTGCGTTTCTTTGAAAACAACTAAATCTGCATAATCTGTTTCATGGTAAATTGTGTGGCAACAGCTGTGTTAGGGTTAGCCCAGCAGGGTGGACGAGAACAAGTGTGTGTTCACTGTCGACGTCTACGAGAAACGTGAGATGGAAAGAGGCGTGACAATACAGACGGGAGTAGGGATGAAGAGAAGAAACAGGAAGCTCAGAGAGAGAGAGAGAGAGATAGAAGAGAGAGAGAGAGAGAGCTGGGTGAGAGAGGAGAGAGAGCGATGGGTGAGAGACTGAGAGATCGAGAGAGTGTGATAGAGATAGCGATAGAGAGATAGACAGTAGATATCAGATCGAGAGGAGTGTTCGTGCTGCTCTGCTCGCTGCTCTCTCTCTCTCGGGCTCGTCTATCTTGCTGTTTCTCTATCTCGCTCTCGCATGCGCTTCTCTCTCGATACGCGTGGCGCTCGCTCGCTCGTCGTCTATTCTGTTTTCTCTAGCGTCGCTCTCGCGATGCGTGTGCGCATATGCTCGCGACGCGACGCGAGAGAGTTAGTGGCCACTCAATATTTTTTTCGAAAATATTTGATCACTCTTCAAAACTATTTTGAAAAGCCTTCCGGATATAGTGAAAATGTTCTCACACTTACATTCTCAAAGCTTCTTACTCATCCTTATAAGACTTGAGTGTTTCATAGTGTACAAACCCTAACCCTATGAGTGTGAATGTGTTTCACATGTGTATGTGTTTCTTATGTGTTTGTGTAAAGACAGTCTGAATTATATCCTAAACGGCCCCTAATATCTTTGGGTTTAGAAAAGCTTTTACATGTGACGGTTTTGGAGAGTGTGTGTGTGTGTGTGTGAGTGTGGGTGTGGGTGTGTGTGTGTGTGTGTGTGTGGTGTGTGGGTGTGTGTATGTGTGTGTGTGTGTGTGTGTGTGTGTGTGTGTTGTGTGTGTGTGTGTGTTGTGTGTGTGGTGTGTGTGTGTGTGTGTGTGTGTCTGTGTGTGTGTGTTTGTGTGTGTGTGTGTGTGTGTGTGTGTGGTGTGTGTGTGTGTGTGTGTGTGTGTGTGTGTGTGTGTGTGTGTGTGTGTGTGTGTGTGTGGTGTGTGTGTGTGTGTGTGTGTGTGTGTGGTGTGTGTGTGTGTGTGTGTGTGTGTGTGTGTGTGGGTGTGGGGTGTGTGTGTGTGTGTGTGGGTGTGTGTGTGTCTGTGTGTGTGTGTCTGTGTGTGTGTGGTGTGTGTGTGTGTGTGTGTGTGTGTGTGGTGTGTGTGTGTGTGTGTGTGTGTGTGTGTGTGTGTGTGTGTGTGTGTGTGTGGGTGTGTGTGTGTGGAGACACGTGTGAGCGGGGGGGTTAGAGCATTGCGTGACCGAAACTGGACGGGCCAATGACAGAAACGATGATGTCACCACTCAGCCAAACATGGGATTTGGAACCAGAGGAAGACTGCGGTGATCATCCTTTTCATAAAATTTAGAGGTGAAATGAGTGTGATTTGTGCTCTAGCTCGCTCCCTAGTGAGCAGATGTTGATACTGCAGGTATGGAAGCAAATCAGTGTCATAATGTTTTGAATTTTAAAAGGCATTTTAAAAGGCAATTTCAAAAAAAAATAAATATTGAAATTTAAACAACACTGAATTCTCATCTGAATATATTTCAATGTAAAATAAAATTCGAGCCTAAAATGTTGATCTTAAAAAATTCAACCATTAAAAATTTGGCCCTAACGAATTCGAGACGAAAAATTTCCACCTGAAAGAAAATGAGCCCAAAAAAATGTTGCCTATCAAATTTGACCCGAAAAATGTAGATCTTAAAAAAAACTATTTTTTACATCCGGGATAGGTAGAGCAACAGGTAGAGGGTCCAATTTAATGCTAATTTCTGCCCTATTGGATAGATCAGAAGTTGGTTCGATTGCTTTGAGGCTCGATTGCTCTACCTGTCCTTGATATCCCGGATATAAAAATTTAGGGTCAAATTTTATAGGCGTGATTTTTTTGGGCTCAAATTTTTTATGGTTACATTTTTTGGGCTCGAATTTGAGTAACCTGAATTTGATTTTACATTTGAAATATATTCAGATGAGAATTCAGTGTTGTTTAAATTTCAATATTAAGTATTCAATGCCTTGGCACTGATTTGCTTGATATGCATGCCTACGGCTTAAGGAATGTTGATAAGGTCACAACTTCTACCGTTGCGTAGTTGTACGTTGATTGAACCCTGTGATCTTTAGTCAAATCTTCTTCCAGTGAGATACACATGACCCTGCATACAGATCCTCATGTGGTTATTCACAATACAAGGTGATTTACTTCCAATGTAAATATATTTAGTTAAAGCACTTGGTTCACAGGTGTGCTGCTGTCAGGATTGCAAACGCTTTCCATAATATAAAACATATTTTTCATGTTGAAAGTCAGACAATCAATTGTTGTGACTGTGTAGCAGGAGATTTCACTCTGATATCTGCCAGCTGGGTGGAAGTGGAGACAGTGTTCCCAGGGGAGAGGACCCAGCAGCTGGGTGGAGACAGTGTTCCCAGGGGAGAGGACCCAGCAGCTGGGTGGAGACAGTGTTCCCAGGGGAGAGGACCCAGCAGCTGGGTGGAGGTGGAGACAGTGTTCCCAGGGGAGAGGACCCAGCAGCCAGGTGGAGACAGTGTTCCCAGGGGAGAGGACCCAGCAGCTGGGTGGAGACAGTGTTCCCAGGGGAGAGGACCCAGCAGCTGGGTGGAGGTGGAGACAGTGTTCCCAGGGGAGAGGACCCAGCAGCTGGGTGGAGGTGGAGACAGTGTTCCCAGGGGAGAGGACCCAGCAGCTGGGTGGAGACAGTGTTCCCAGGGGAGAGGACCCAGCAGCTGGGTGGAGACAGTGTTCCCAGGGGAGAGGACCCAGCAGCTGGGTGGAGACAGTGTTCCCAGGGCAGAGGACCCAGCAGCTGGGTGGAGACAGTGTTCCCAGGGGAGAGGACCCAGCAGCCAGGTGGAGACAGTGTTCCCAGGGGAGAGGACCCAGCAGCTGGGTGGAGACAGTGTTCCCAGGGGAGAGGACCCAGCAGCTGGGTGGAGACAGTGTTCCCAGGGGAGAGGACCCAGCAGCTGGGTGGAGACAGTGTTCCCAGGGGCAGAGGACCCAGCAGCTGGGTGGAGACAGTGTTCCCAGGGGAGAGGACCCAGCAGCTGGGTGGAGACAGTGTTCCCAGGGGAGAGGACCCAGCAGCCAGGTGGAGACAGTGTTCCCAGGGGAGAGGACCCAGCAGCTGGGTGGAGACAGTGTTCCCAGGGGAGAGGACCCAGCAGCTGGGTGGAGACAGTGTTCCCAGGGGAGAGGACCCAGCAGCTGGGTGGAGACAGTGTTCCCAGGGGAGAGGACCCAGCAGCTGGGTGGAGGTGGAGACAGTGTTCCCAGGGGAGAGGACCCAGCAGCTGGGTGGAGACAGTGTTCCCAGGGGAGAGGACCCAGCAGCTGGGTGGAGGTGGAGACAGTGTTCCCAGGGGAGAGGACCCAGCAGCTGGGTGGAGGTGGAGACAGTGTTCCCAGGGGAGAGGACCCAGCAGCTGGGTGGAGGTGGAGACAGTGTTCCCAGGGGAGAGGACCCAGCAGCTGGGTGGAGACAGTGTTCCCAGGGGAGAGGACCCAGCAGCTGGGTGGAGGTGGAGACAGTGTTCCCAGGGGAGAGGACCCAGCAGCTGGGTGGAGGTGGAGACAGTGTTCCCAGGGGAGAGGACCCAGCAGCTGGGTGGAGGTGGAGACAGTGTTCCCAGGGGAGAGGACCCAGCAGCTGGGTGGAGACAGTGTTCCCAGGGGAGAGGACCCAGCAGCTGGGTGAGGGGAGACAGTGTTCCCAGGGGAGAGGACCCAGCAGCTGGGTGGAGACAGTGTTCCCAGGGGAGAGGACCCAGCAGCTGGGGGAGACAGTGTTCCCAGGGGAGAGGACCCAGCAGCAGGTGGAGACAGTGTTCCCAGGGGAGAGGACCCAGCAGCTGGGTGGAGACAGTGTTCCCAGGGGAGAGGACCCAGCAGCTGGGTGGAGACAGTGTTCCCAGGGGAGAGGACCCAGCAGCTGGGTGGAACAGTGTTCCCAGGGGAGAGGACCCAGCAGCTGGGTGGAGGTGGAGACAGTGTTCCCAGGGGAGAGGACCCAGCAGCTGGGTGGAGACAGTGTTCCCAGGGGAGAGGACCCAGCAGCTGGGTGGAGGTGGAGACAGTGTTCCCAGGGGAGAGGACCCAGCAGCTGGGTGGAGACAGTGTTCCCAGGGGAGAGGACCCAGCAGCTGGGTGGAGACAGTGTTCCCAGGGGAGAGGACCCAGCAGCTGGGTGGAGGTGGAGACAGTGTTCCCAGGGGAGAGGACCCAGCAGCTGGGTGGAGGTGGAGACAGTGTTCCCAGGGGAGAGGACCCAGCAGCTGGGTGGAGGTGGAGACAGTGTTCCCAGGGGAGAGGACCCAGCAGCTGGGTGGAGGTGGAGACAGTGTTCCCAGGGGAGAGGACCCAGCAGCTGGGTGGAGGTGGAGACAGTGTTCCCAGGGGAGAGGACCCAGCAGCTGGGTGGAGGTGGAGACAGTGTTCCCAGGGGAGAGGACCCAGCAGCTGGGTGGAGGTGGAGACAGTGTTCCCAGGGGAGAGGACCCAGCAGCTGGGTGGAGGTGGAGACAGTGTTCCCAGGGGAGAGGACCCAGCAGCTGGGTGGAGGTGGAGACAGTGTTCCCAGGGGAGAGGACCCAGCAGCGTGGGGTGGAGACAGTGTTCCCAGGGGAGAGGACCCAGCAGCTGGGTGGAGGTGGAGACAGTGTTCCCAGGGGAGAGGACCCAGCAGCTGGGGTGGAGACAGTGTTCCCAGGGGAGAGGACCCAGCAGCTGGGTGGAGGTGGAGACAGTGTTCCCAGGGGAGAGGACCCAGCAGCTGGGTGGAGGTGGAGACAGTGTTCCCAGGGGAGAGGACCCAGCAGCTGGGTGGAGGTGAGCAGTGTTCCCAGGGGAGAGGACCCAGCAGCGCAGGTGGAGACAGTGTTCCCAGGGGAGAGGACCCAGCAGCTGGGTGGAGGTGGAGACAGTGTTCCCAGGGGAGAGGACCCAGCAGCTTGCTCTAGCGCTGACAGGCAGTTCAGACAGCTGGAGCGACTCGGCTTATGGCACCAATTATCTAAAGTGAATGGAGGCTCTCTTCATCACCCCCCCTCTCTCTCTCCTCTCTCATCACCCCCTCTCTCTGACCTGCTAACCCACAGCTCAGCGGGCCTGATAGACACGACTAGACCCTAACCAGCTGTTTAAGGGCTGTAACTCTGTTGATTGGTGTGGAAGTGATCACTGGTTAAAAGACTTTCATTTTAGATACATTTTGTTTATAATTTTGATGAAAGATGCCCTCTTTCAACCTTGTTTAAAGTGTCAGACTTTGATTTTTCTACTAGAATGACAAGATAAGTGTCTACTTGAACAGCAGGAGGGCAGGTGTGTCTGGGTTCTGATCAGACAGGTGTGTCTGGGTTCTGATCAGACAGGTGTGTCTGGGTTCTGATCAGAGGGCAGGTGTGTCTGGGTTCTGATCAGAGGGCAGGTGTGTCTGGGTTCTGATCAGACAGGTGTGTCTGGGTTCTGATCAGAGGGCAGGTGTGTCTGGGTTCTGATCAGAAGGCGGGTGTGTCTGGGTTCTGATCAGACAGGTGTGTCTGGGTTCTGATCAGAGGGCAGGTGTGTCTGGGTTCTGATCAGACAGGTGTGTCTGGGTTCTGATCAGAGGGCAGGTGTGTCTGGGTTCTGATCAGAAGGCGGGTGTGTCTGGGTTCTGATCAGACAGGTGTGTCTGGGTTCTGATCAGAGGACAGGTGTGTCTGGGTTCTGATCAGACAGGTGTGTCTGGGTTCTGATCAGAGGGCAGGTGTGTCTGGGTTCTGATCAGAAGGCAGGTGTGTCTGGGTTCTGATCAGAGGGCAGGTGTGTCTGGGTTCTGATCAGAAGGCAGGTGTGTCTGGGTTCTGATCAGACAGGTGTGTCTGGGTTCTGATCAGAGGACAGGTGTGTCTGGGTTCTGATCAGACAGGTGTAACGGGTTCTGATCAGAGGACAGGTGTGTCTGGGTTCTGATCAGAAGGCAGGTGTGTCTGGGTTCTGATCAGAAGGCGGGTGTGTCTGGGTTCTGATCAGACAGGTGTGTCTGGGTTCTGATCAGAGGACAGGTGTCTGGGTTCTGATCAGACAGGTGTACTGGGTTCTGATCAGAGGACAGGTGTGTCTGGGTTCTGATCAGAAGGCAGGTGTGTCTGGGTTCTGATCAGAAGGCGGGTGTGTCTGGGTTCTGATCAGAGGACAGGTGTGTCTGGGTTCTGATCAGAAGGCAGGTGTGTCTGGGTTCTGATCAGAAGGCAGGTGTGTTTAGGGAGACTGTGTAGGGTAGAAAGGGTGTTTCAACAGACAGCCAGGTAAAACAGAGGCGTGCATCTGGAGAATGTAGAGGTGTGTGACACGAGAGAGAGAGAGAGGAGAGAGAGAGAGAGAGAGAGCGAGAGGAGAGGATGGGGGGGGGGATTAAATGATGTAATTGTTTCTGGCCCCTAGCCTGATCCTACCCTGATCCCTGCTACATCCAGGACAGACCCCTCTCACATTAATCCAGATTAATCTCTCTCTCCCTCTTACTTCCTACGTCCCCCTCTCTCTTACTCTGTATCACTGTCTCTCTGTCTCCCTCTCTCTTACGCTGTGTCTCTGTCTCTCTCTCTCCTCTCTCTCTCTCTCCCTCTCTTACTCTGTATCACTGTCTCTCTGTCTCCCTCTCTCTTACTCTGTGTCTCTGTCTCTCTCTCTCCCTCTCTCTTACTCTCTCTCTCTTACTCTCTCTCTCCCTCTCTCTTACTCTGTATCACTGTCTCTCTGTCTCCCTCTCTCTTACTCTGTTCACTCTGTCTCTCTCTCTCTCTCTCTCTCTCTCTCTCTCTCTCTTCTCTACTCTCTCCCTCTCTCTTACTCTTCACTGTCTCTCTCTCCCTCTCTCTTACTCTGTATCACTGTCTCTCTCTCTCCCTCTCTCTTACTATGTGTCACTGTCTCTCTGTCTCCCTCTCTCTCACTCTGTATCACTGTCTCTCTCTCTCCCTCTCTCTTACTCTGTGTCACTGTCTCTCTCTCTCTCCCTCTCTCTTACTCTGTGTCACTGTCTCTCTCTCTCCCTCTCTCTTACTCGTCTCTCTCCCTCTCTCTTACTCTCTCCCTCTCTCTTACTCTGTATCACTGTCTCTCTCTCTCCCTCTCTCTACTTTGTGTCACTGTCTCTCTGTCTCCCTCTCTCTTACTTTGTGTCACTGTCTCTCGTCTCCCTCTCTCTACTTTGTGTCACTGTCTCTCTGTCTCCCTCTCTCTTACTCGGTCTCTGTCTGGCCCAGCTCACTCTGAGTCTCATGCCTGACCCAGTTCACACTGTTCTCCTAGACGTGTCTTCACAACGCTGTCTCAACACTGTCTCAACACTGTCTCAACACTGTGTCAACACTGTCTCAACACTGTCTCAACACTGTCTCAACACTGTCTCAACACTGTCTCAACACTGTCTCAACACTGTCTCAACACTGTCTCAACACTGTCTCAACACTGTCTCATCCATCACCTACACCCACGACTCTTCTTTCTAGAATATGATATTTATTGTTTAAACAGAAACACACAAATATATATTTCCCTGCAGTATGCAAAGCGTGTCAAGTCCTGACATCTGCACAGCCGTGAGGAAAGGCCTAGAATGGGACCATCCTGTGAGCTGCAGAAACACACACAGTAGAAACAGGAATAGTCGTAAATTAAGTTCTGTACATCTTCCACCCTCCCCCATCATCTATTGGTCTAAAGTAAAAACTACAGATAAAGACTAAAGACTCTCAAACGCAAAGAAAATTTAAAGAACCACACCACTAATGAGTTTAACTGTGGATGTAAAGAGAAAAAATACATATTAGGAGCTGCAAAATAAATCACACCACCATCAACAACAAACCTTGCAAACTCAGAACAGAATCACTTAGACAGTCTTGCAACACCAGTAAAAATGTCCAGTTTTCCTAAATTATTCAAGTACAGAACAGGCATAAGGGCACTTCCTGCAGTGGTGAAGCTGACCAGTGGAAATGTTGCCATGCACAAAAACATTTTCTCTGACATCGTGGTTCTAATGGAGAACACCAACACTTGAGGCAGGTAGGCGATGACCGTCATGACCAGGCTGTTGATGATGATCTGAAGAGCCTTCTTCTTCTGGGGGTGGAGGCCTCGTCCTGCAGGGTCAGAACTCTTCAGAGCCCGGAGGATGAAGAAGTCACAGACCCCTATGGTGGGCAGGGTGATGACAAAAGGCCAGAGAAAGATAGGATTGTCGTACAATCCCGTAATGTATATGAATGCAATCCCATAAGCCACAGTGACAGCCCATACACAGATGGACATCAGAACCCTGGAGGTCAGACCCTTCCTGACTCTGTACATGATTGGATGAACCACAGCCAGGTAGCAGTCCAGACAGATACAGGTCATGAAGAGAGGTCGTCCACTCAAACTCAAAGCATAGAGGAAGTTAACAAAGGTTTCAAACAGTCCAGTTGTGCCAAAAGAGATGGTTGCATACAGCGGTAGGCATGAATCCTAAGAAAACAGTCCATGACTGTGAGGTTCAGCATGAAGACGTCGTTGGGGGTGGTGGGGGTTCCTCTCCTGTGTTTCTGAAACAGCTCCCAGAGAACGGTGACACACGCAGGGAACCCAAACAGAGACAAGACTACACTGGAACAAGCCCAGAACACAACGCCCTCATACATGTCATTGCATGTTGTAAAATAATCTGTCTCCATGGAGTCGGTGGAGTTGAAGGTTGAATTCAGAAACTGAGAGGTCATGTTGAGCAGCATAAGTGATCAGTGATGATCCCTCTACAATCCACAATGCTGAATCTGAAACATTTTATAAATATAAAGCATACATATATACAAGTGTTAAAAAACACATGTTCTAGTAGCCTAAGACTTATATAATTTCCAGAACCTACCTGCTTTAGGAGTGTGTGTGATAGTTGTGTCTCTATCCGCCTCCGTCTCTCTTATTGATCCTCTGATACAGACATCAATCACATCCAGGCTTATCAACACAGAAGCTTGGATGTGATCTGCATCAGAGGTAGACCAGTTACACCTGTGTGGGTCCTCTCACCTGTGTGGGTCCTCTCACCTGTGTGGGTCCTCTCACCTGTGTGGGTCCTCTCACCTGTGTGGGTCCTCTCACCTGTGTGGGTCCTCTCACCTGTGTGGGTCCTCTCACCTGTGTGGGTCCTCTCACCTGTGTGGGTCCTCTCACCTGTGTGGGTCCTCTCACCTGTGTATTCAGAGGCTGACACTAGAAACTATTTCATTACACAACCTCCTAAAACACGTCGATTCTGGATATTAATCTAAGTCTTAGTCTACTGTAACATGTAGCTTTTCACACATTGTGTTTATATGCTTTATATTGATTTTGATTTTTCAAATCAATATCAGTAACATGTGACCCTGTCATCTTATGCACTCTCTCACCCTGTCTGTCTCTGTCTCTCTCTCTGTCCTCTGTGTCTGTCTCTCTCTCTCAGCTCCAGAAATAGCCGTGTTCCCTGTCAACATATATGGTTTGCTTATGGACTTCCTCCCCCTTGCTTGATTTCCATACACTGTGATTTTACTATGATGCTATCTGTGTCAGAGACTGTCAGGTAACACCTGTCCAGTAACACCTGTTCAGTAACACCTGCATATTCAATCTTGATGGAGACACAACTGGAAACTCATCCACACCCTGCCCAGATAACAAGGTAGGTTTAGTATGTATACTTGGTAGCAAGGTAGGTTTAGTATGTATACGTGATATATTTATCTTTCTGCTGTAAATCCAAGCTAAATTAGAACACGAACATCTGTCCAATCTTAGTCTGTTTAAGGATGTTGTTGCACACCTTGTAGATGTTAATGTGTGCTGTGTGGTATTTTGATCTTTCAGATTCAGCATTGTGGATTGTAGATGGGATCATCACTGATCACTTATGCTGCTCAACATGACCTCTCAGTTTCTGAATTCAACCTTCAACTCCACCGACTCCATGGAGACAGATTATTTTACAACATGCAATGACATGTATGCGGGCGTTGTGTTCTGGGCTTGTTCCAGTGTAGTCTTGTCTCTGTTTGGGTTCCCTGCGTGTGTCACCGTTCTCTGGGAGCTGTTTCAGAAACACAGGAGAGGAACCCCCACCACCCCCAACGACGTCTTCATGCTGAACCTCACAGTCATGGACTCTGTTTTCTTAGGATTCATGCCTACCGCTGTATGCAACTATCTCTTTTGGCACAACTGGACCCTTTTGAAACCTTTGTTAACTTCCTCTATGCTTTGAGTTTGAGTGGACGACCTCTGTTCATGACCTGTATCTGTCTGGACTGCTACCTGGCTGTGGTTCATCCACTCATGTACAGAGTCAGGAAGGGTCTGACCTCCAGGGTTCTGATGTCCATCTGTGTATGGGCTGTCACTGTGGCTTATGGGATTGCATTCATATACATTACGGGATTGTACGACGATCCTATCTTTCTCTGGCCTTTTGTCATCACCCTGCCCACCATAGGGGTCTGTGACTTCTTCATCCTCCGGGCTCTGAAGAGTTCTGACCCTGCAGGACGAGACCTCCACCCCCAGAAGAAGAAGGCTCTTCAGATCATCATCAACAGCCTGGTCATGACGGTCATCGCCTACCTGCCTCAAGTGTTGGTGTTCTCCATTAGAACCACGATGTCAGAGAAAATGTTTTTGTGCATCGCAACATTTCCACTGGTCAGCTTCACCACTGCAGGAAGTGCCCTTATGCCTGTTCTGTACTTGAATAATTTAGGAAAACTGGACTTTTTACATTTCTGGTGTTGCAAGACTGTCTAAGTGATTCTGTTCTGAGTTTGCAAGGTTTGTTGTTGATGGTGGTGTGATTTATTTTGCAGCTCTTAATATGTATTTTTTTCTTTACATCCACAGTTAAACTCATTATGGTGATGAGATATTCTTTAAATTTTCTTTGCGTTTGAGAGTCTTTAGTCTTTATCTGTAGTTTTTACTTTAGACCAATAGATGATGGGGGAGGGTGGAAGATGTACAGAACTTAATTTACAGTCTGTCAAACACTGCTCGATCATGTGTACACATAAGGAATATTATTTAGTTAAAGTGGGGAATATTATTTTTTTAATCTAAAAGGAAAAACCTCCCATAATGATAGCTATGCTCCTGGCATGATAACAGATCAGTGATGATCCCACTACAATCCACAAATGCTGAATCTGAAGAATCAAATCAATATAAAGCATACATAACTAAACGTTCTACAATGTAATAATAACCAACATGATCACAGACTAAAACTTTATGATCAACAGCTGCAACACCCATCCAACCTTCTCTGGAGGGGATCCCTCACTGAATTGCTCCTCCCAATGTTTCTTAATTTTTTTCTCCTGCAGTGAGTTTTTCTGGGAGTTTTTCCTTATCTTCCTTTAGGGTTTAGGTTGGTTGAAGCCCTCTGTGACATGCTTGCTTGTAAAAAAAAAGGGCTATACAAATAAATGTTGATTTGATTTGCAACAAGATAATAATATCCAGAATCTACCTGTTTTGGCGGTTGTGTAATGAAAGAGTTTCTAGTTGTCTCTATCAGCCAGGGCCGGCCCAAGCCTTTATGGGGCCTGCAGCAGAATTGATTTGGGGGACCACTCGGCGTCGCCAATTTGTTTTTCCTTAATTACCGTATTTATTCGATTACACTTACGTAACAGTACGGTCTTCTAAATCACCGATTAAGCAACAAGCACATGTCAATGTTAGCTAAATAGCGAAAACACTTAGACTACCTACTGTAGCCTGTAAACTAGTTTAGCTTGCTAACGCAAGAGCACCTGCTTCTCCACTTCTTTCAATAGAAAATCTAGACAGGCGTTAGCAATAGGCTAGACTGCTATTCGTTTTCTGGCAGTTTTATTCCGTCCGTACGTTCCGTAAACTTCCCTTCTAATCCCGGCTAACAGCTAGTCTCTAGCTAGCTAGAGTAGCTTGCTAAGTAAGGTATGTTGATGTGATATTTGAAACGCATAGCTAGCAGTGGACCCCGAGTAGGCTACAACACAAGAGAATGTTCATTAAAATGACATGCTGCTACAAGGTAACTCAGGACATGCTGCTCCTACCGTATTTCTGGGGCGGTGTTTATCACACAATGTTCATTTTTGATGCGGCGTTTAATCGAGGGCAGCGTTTAATCGAAGAAACACGGTACATTAAACTATAATTTCATTGCTTGGGGGCCTTCTGGTGGCCACGGGGGCCCTAAACGCTGCTAGTCGCTTTGCCTTGGGCGGCCCTGCCTCCGTCTCTGAATACACAGGTGTTACTGGACTGCCTCTGATACAGAACACATCAATCACATCCAAGCTTATCAACGCAGACTGATATTGTAAACCACTCAAGTATGGAAATGATAGACGTGAACTATCCCATCAACAATCAACAAATAGCCTAAATAAAAATGCTGCAAACATGAATGGAAATGTACCCTTAACAGTCCACCTTTTAAACTAACCACTAAATACACAACGTATGTGAATCCCACTGTGTTACAGTAGACTGTGTGAAGTATTACAGGGAATGGTTAAGTGATATTTCGACAATTTTTCAAATGAAAAGAGTGAGAGGTGAAAGGAGAGGAGTCAGTCAGCTGAAGCAGCCAAAGACCGGAAGTAGCCCTGGCTCTTGGAAGAGTACCGGAACTACGTCACAAAAAAGCACTGGCCCACCAAAACATCAACTGGGTAGCACCGCCATTGCTTCTCAGACTGTTTTCATCGGTGCGCGTTGGTGTTTGGAAATAACACGATACAAGCATTCTTGACGCTTGTCAGAAGTCTTGTTTCCATAGACATCACACAGGCAAATTGTGTTTGAAAGTGGTACAAATTTGACACTTAAAGTAATATTGCCTGACTGCATACTTGACGTATAATGATAACGAGTATCGGCTAACGTTTAGAATAAGCTAGTGGATCATAGGGGGTTGGGCCTCGTCTCCATCCATTTGACGGGTTACATTCTTCTGTAGTATATTGGACGTGTTTTGTTATTCACTGCCTCTGCTATGTCGCTTCACGGTAAGCGCAAAGAAATCTACAAATACGAGGCACCATGGACTGTATATGCAATGAATTGGAGTGTCCGACCGGACAAACGCTTCCGACTTGCGCTCGGGAGTTTTGTCGAGGAATACAACAACAAGGTAAATAGTAGAAATGAATAAAGACCACAGTATTACAACAAGTAACCTCACACAACCTCTACTGTGATTTATCTGAAACGCTTTCTTCTGGTGCAGTATTCAAATGGACTAGTTTCGATCTATTTATCTGGTGACAATGAATATGCCTAGACCACCCAGACTACTTAGCTTAGTTATGTGTAGCAAACGGTTCGTGGAAGGGCAGCATAACATCCTGTTATCCTGTGAAGGCTCTCATCATTATGGCCCTAACACCAATGTAACGGGTATGTAACGAACGTGATCTTGCAAGTTCCGTCAGAGGTATCTGGCATTGTTCACTCCCACACAGGGGAGATCACTCTCACCGGGAGTCGAACTCGCCACCTCTGGCTTCCCAAGCGCCACCACTACCAACTACGCCAAAGAAAAGCTAGCTATTCAGTGATGCGGGTGGCTGATTACATACCTGAGGAGTGAGTTTCACCGATACACATCGGCTACACTAACACCTCCTCTTCTCTCACGGCCTGTAGGTGCAGTTGGTTGGGCTTGAGGAAGAGAGCTCTGAGTTCTTGTGTCGGAACACATTTGATCACCCCTACCCCACCACCAAGATCATGTGGATCCCAGACACCAAGGGGGTGTACCCCGACCTGCTGGCCACCAGCGGAGACTACCTGCGCATCTGGAGGGTGAGTGAGACCTGCTCATCCTGACACAATCACAGCAGTCAATATAACATCGAAACAATTCAAAGCGAGGGGTGGCGTTGCAGGGGGTGGCGTTGGGGGGGTGGCGCCCTCCTAATATAATGGTAGGGGTGACACTGCTCCTGTGTGTGAGGGCGGCAGGTGAGGGTAGCTGGTGAGGGCAGCTGGTGAGGGCAGCTGGTGAGGGCGGCTGGTGAGGGCGGCAGGTGAGGGCGGCAGGTGAGGGTAGCTGGTGAGGGCAGCTGGTGAGGGCGGCAGGTGAGGGCAGCTGGTGAGGGCGGCTGGTGAGGGCGGCTGGTGAGGGCAGCTTGTGAGGAGGGCAGCTGGTGAGGGCAGCTGGTGAGGGCGGCTGGTGAGGGCAGCTTGTGAGGAGGGCAGCTGGTGAGGGCAGCTGGTGAGGGCGGCAGGTGAGGGCAGCTTGTGAGGAGGGCAGCTGGTGAGGGCAGCTGGTGAGGGCGGCTGGTGAGGGCAGCTTGTGAGGAGGGCAGCTGGTGAGGGCAGCTGGTGAGGGCGGCAGGTGAGGGCAGCTGGTGAGGGCAGCTGGTGAGGGCAGCTTGTGAGGGCAGCTTGTCTTCTGTGTTCCAGGTGAATGAGACGGACACACGTCTGGAATGTCTCCTGAACAACAACAAAAACTCTGACTTCTGTGCCCCGCTGACGTCCTTCGACTGGAACGAGGTGGACCCCAACCTGCTGGGTGACTACACCTCCTCAAATACACGCTACTGAAACAACAAATATTCTGAACTAAGACACATATGTACATTTTATTTGTTCATCAGACACTTTTATTCCAAAACGTCTTAAAGCACACCTTAGAGAGAGCAGAGCAGGAGATACAGTACACCTTAGAGAGAGCAGAGCAGGAGATACAGTACACCTTAGAGAGAGCAGAGCAGGAGATACAGTACACCTTAGAGAGAGCAGAGCAGGAGATACAGTACACCTTAGAGAGAGCAGAGCAGGAGATAAGCATGGAGCTCTAACAGTGTTTCAGTGGTCACAGTCAAGTAACTCTATTTACCTGCCACAGTGCAACAATAATCCTGATATTTCAGCCTCACCAGAGGTGTATTGTGTCCTGGTTCACTGACAGATGTTGTGTGTCTGGGATGCAGGCACCTCCAGTATTGACACCACCTGCACCATCTGGGGGCTGGAGACGGGGCAGGTCCTGGGCAGAGTCAACCTGGTGTCAGGCCACGTCAAGACCCAGCTCATCGCCCACGATAAGGAGGTAAGCTGCTGGATGTGTCCATGGCAGGTGTATGATGTGTGTGTGTCCATGGCAGGTGTATGATGTGTGTGTGTGTGTGTGTCCATGGCAGGTGTATGATGTGTGTGTGTGTGTGTGTGTGTGTGTGTGTCCATGGCAGGTGTATGATGTGTGTGTGTGTGTGTCCATGGCAGGTGTATGATGTGTGTGTGTGTGTGTCCATGGCAGGTGTATGATGTGTGTGTGTGTGTGTGTGTGTGTGTGTGTGTGTGTCCATGGCAGGTGTATGATTTGTGTGTGTGTGTGTCCATGGCAGGTGTGTGTGTGTGTGTCCATAGCAGGTGTATGATGTGTGTGTGTGTGTGTCCATGGCAGGTGTATGATGTGTGTGTGTGTGTGTCCATGGCAGGTGTATGATGTGTGTGTGTGTGGTCCATGGCAGTGTATGTGTGTGTGTGTGTGTCCATGGCAGGTGTATGATGTGTGTGTGTGTGTGTCCATGGCAGGTGTATGATGTGTGTGTGTGTGTGTGTGTGTCCATGGCAGGTGTATGATGTGTGTGTGTGGTGTCCATGGCAGGTGTATGATGTGTGTGTGTGTGTCCATGGCAGGTGTATGATGTGTGTGTGTCCATGGCAGGTGTATGACATCGCCTTCAGCCGTGCGGGCGGAGGGAGGGACATGTTTGCGTCGGTGGGGGCGGACGGCTCTGTGAGGATGTTCGACCTGCGGCACCTGGAGCACAGCACCATCATCTACGAGGACCCCCAACACCACCCGCTGCTACGCCTCTGCTGGAACAAGCAGGACCCCAACTACCTGGCCACCATGGCCATGGACGGCATGGAGGTGACGGCTCAGACACAGCAGGCGCTCACAGCTGGTGTGTTGGTGGATGTGTGGAACTCACTTTCCTTCTGTTTGCTGGTGGCGTGTTGCAGGTGGTGATTCTGGATGTGCGTGTGCCCTGCACCCCTGTGGCCCGCCTCAACAACCACCGCGCCTGCGTCAACGGCATCGCCTGGGCGCCACACTCCTCCTGCCACATCTGCACCGCAGGTAACCTCCCCACACCTTAACACACCTCACCTCCCCACACCCTAACACACCGCGCCTCCCCACACCGTAACACACCGCACCGCCCCACACCGTAACACACCGCACCGCCCCACACCTGAACACACCTCACCGCCCCACACCGGAACACACCGTCACCGCCCCACACCTGAACACACCGTCACCTCCCCACACCTGAACACACCTCACCGGAACACACCTCACCGCCCCACACCGGAACACACCGCACCTGCCCCACACCTTAACACACCGCACCGCCCACACCGGAACACACCTCCCCACACCGTAACACACCGCCCCACACCTTAACACACCTCACCTCCCCACACCTTAACACACCTCACCTTAACACACCTCACCTCCCCACACCTTAACACACCTCACCTCCCCACACCTTAACACACCTCACCTCCCCACACCTTAACACACCTCACCATGACTGCATCATGTCCTTCATCGTGCCCTAACCTCCCCCAGCGGACGACCACCAGGCCCTGATCTGGGACATCCAGCAGATGCCCCGGGCCATCGAGGACCCCATCCTGGCCTACACAGCCGAGGGAGAGATCAACAACGTGCAGTGGGCCTCCACACAGCCCGATTGGATCGCAATCTGCTACAACAACTGCCTGGAGATCCTGCGCGTGTGACGCCAGTCCTGAGGGGGCCGGGGGGGCCTGACTCCCAACAGAGCCGCTCCACAACGCTGGGGGGCCGCGGCCCTCTGCAGGACTCTTGTCTGCCCCCTGTGTGTGAGGTGTGTGAGGTGTGTGTGTGAGGTGTGTGTGTGTGAGGTGTGTGTGTGTGTGTACCACCACACATGCAGTTGGTTGTGTATGTCTTTGTATGCATGTGTGTTACCTCTGGTAACAAGGGTGTCCTGTGTGTGTGTGTGTGTGTGTGTGTTACCTCTGGTAACAAGGGTGTCCTGTGTGTGTGTGTGTGTGTTACCTCTGGTAACAAGGGTGTCCTGTGTGTGTGTGTGTGTGTGCGTGTTACCTCTGGTAACAAGGGTGTCGGTGTGTGTGTGTGTGTGTTACCTTGGTACAGGGTCGTGTGGTGTGTGTGCGCGCCAGTTACCTCTGAGGACGAGGATGTAATTGGCATGTCTTGGAGCCAGACTTCATCTTGGAGCCAGACTTCATCTTGGAGCCAGACTTCATCTTGGAGCCAGACTTCATCTTGGAGCCAGACTTCATCCATGAACTGTGTCCAGTGTAGCTGTGTCCCAGGACGTGACAGAGTACCAGAGCAGAGTACTGGGGACCAGAGCTGAGTACTGGGGACCCAGCATGGTGACTCCCTCCCTGCTGGGGACCCCCTGGGGACCCCCTGGGGACCCCCTGGTGAGCAGGATCGCTCGGACGCCCTCCAGGACGTGGACGTGGGGCAGGAACTCTCTCCTGATGGACACACCTGTGCTCTCAGTCCCAAACAGAACTTTCAGCATGTTGATACGTTTTTATCTGATGGAGTAGATTGTTATTTTAGTGTATGCAATGTAGTGTTTCATTTTTTAGCAGTGTGAACATTATAATTATTTTTAATTCCCTTAAATTGCCTGCGTAGTTTCTGTATATCATATGAATATTTCAACTGAACCAAATGTTGTAATCCATTGAATTGTGTTTTTTTATCATAAAAAATCTGGTCAATTGTGATATGAAAAACATCTTTATTTAAACAGTCTACTAAATAACTTAAGGTTAGTGGTATATACACTACACAGACATTTGAGAAGAAAAAAATAGATATATTTTATTACTACAGAATAAAACTACTAAATGTGACAAAAGTCAGGTAGAGGTGTAGTCACATGACCCGAAGGTCACATGACCCGAAGGTCACATGACCCGAAGGTTCACAACGAACCATCGTTGTGTTGGGACAACTTACCCAATACAAAAACAAATAAAAGGGATTTTCTTTTAACGTTCGATGTGGGGGGTCTGAGACAGCCCGACGTTAAAAGAAAATGCGTCACTGTTTTTGTATTGGGTAGAGTTGTCACAATACGACGGTGGGTCACATGACTGATGGGTCACATGACTGATGGGTCACATGACCCGAAGATGCCGAGCGAGATGCAGCCTGCTGCTTAAACATGCTTCATGTTCTGTTCCTACTCAACTGCTACTGAGGTATTCAATGGATGTTTGTAACCACTGACAACCAGAGGTGTTCAGGTCCAGACAGCTGCGTCAGACTGGTTGCTAGGCTGGTTGCTAGGCTGGTTGCTAGGCTGGTAGGGGGCCTCATCTGCAGGGGATGTAAAGTACTATAATACAACAAGTCAAAACAACACTGAAAGACGACAGCAAGACCAGTATCAGGTGCCCGGTGTGAGGGCTGTGTTTGTGGGCCGAAGGGGGGACGGGATGTGGGCTTCATGTGAGGGTCAGCGCTGGGTCTGAGGGTGTGGGAGTCCTCGGGTTAGAGGTGTGTGTGGACGTCCTCTGGGCTTCATGTGAGGGTCAGCGCTGGGTCTGAGAGGTGTGTGTGGACGTCCTCTGGGTCTGAGAGGTGTGTGTGGACGTCCTCTGGGCTTCATGTGAGGGTCAGCGCTGGGTCTGAGAGGTGTGTGTGGACGTCCTCTGGGTCTGAGAGGTGTGTGGACGTCCTCTGGGTCTGAGAGTGTGTGTGGACGTCCTCTGGGCTTCATGTGAGGGTCAGCGCTGGGTCTGAGAGGTGTGTGTGGACGTCCTCTGGGTCTGTGAGGGTCAGCGTGGGCTGTGTGTGGACGTCCTCTGGGCTTCATGTGAGGGTCAGCGCTGGGTCTGAGAGGTGTGTGTGGACGTCCTCTGGGTCTGACAGGTGTGTGTGGACGTCCTCTGGGCTTCATGTGAGGGTCAGCGCTGGGTCTGAGAGGTGTGTATGGACGTCCTCTGGGCCGGGGGGGAGGTCCAGACTCCCAGGCAGGGAGGGGGATCGCAGGCTCCCGCTCAGCCCTGGAGGCCCCGTTACGGAGGGCCGGACCGAGGCCTGGGTGCCTAGCAACGCTCTCCCCTCCGTCTCCGGGGTAACGGACATGGTGTCGTCTGAGGACAGGGACTCCTGGGACCTGACCTCTGACCTCACGTCTGAGGACGGCTGAAACACACAAGACGTGGTTCAAAACCCTGCTGACCTCAAACTGATGCTGCCGAGCTGAGCTCTGTCCCCACTGCCTCTGAGCTGAGCTCTGTCCCCCTGCCCTGCCTCTGAGCTGAGCTCTGTCCCCACTGCCTCTGAGCTGAGCTCTGTCCCCACTGCCCCTGCCTCTGAGCTGAGCTCTGTCCCCACTGCCTCTGAGCTGAGCTCTGTCCCCACTGTCCCCACTGCCTCTGAGCTGAGCTCTGTCCCCACTGTCCCTGCCTCTGAGCTGAGCTCTGTCCCCACTGCCTCTGAGCTGAGCTCTGTCCCCACTGCCTCTGAGCTGAGCTCTGTCCCCACTGCCTCTGAGCTGAGCTCTGTCCCCACTGTCCCTGCCTCTGAGCTGAGCTCTGTTCCCCACTGCCTCTGAGCTGAGCTCTGTCCCCACTGCCTCTGAGCTGAGCTCTGTCCCCACTGTCCCTGCCTCTGAGCTGAGCTCTGTCCCCACTGCCTCTGAGCTGAACTCTGTCCCCTGCCTCTGAGCTGAGCTCTGTCCCCACTGTCCCTGCCTCTGAGCTGAGCTCTGTCCCCACTGCCTCTGAGCTGAGCTCTGTCCCCACTGCCTCTGAGCTGAACTCTGTCCCCACTGCCTCTGAGCTGAGCTCTGTCCCCACTGCCTCTGAGCTGAGCTCTGTCCCCACTGCCTCTGAGCTGAACTCTGTCCCCACTGCCTCTGAGCTGAGCTCTGTCCCCACTGCCTCTGAGCTGAGCTCTGTCCCCACTGCCTCTGAGCTGAGCTGTGTCCCCACTGCCTCTGAGCTGAGCTGTGTCCCCACTGCCTCTGAGCTGAACTTGTCTCTGCCTCTTTACAAGGACCCAGGGCTGCTGAGCTTCCTGCACACTGTCAGTACAAGCTGCTGGATGACCAGGTGAGTGTACCTGTGTGGGGGGGCTGTCCGGGACCGTGGGGGTAGAGGCTGTGAAGGCCCGGGGCTGCGGTGCTGTAGAGGCCGGCCGGGCTGCTGTAGGCGGGGGGGACCACCTGTCCCTGCAGCAGCTGCAGGATCACCGTGATGTCAGCCGTCATGCGCGTCTCCAGCCTGGCCAGACACACACATTTATTTTTAATCATATTTGTATATATATTCATTGAGCAGACGTTGTTATGCGAAGCAGCTGCATATGAAGAAGCTGCAGGTTTGAATCCCAGGTTACCTGTGGAGCTGTGACCGCAGTAGCTCCAGCCTGGTCTCCAGGCCCCCGGGGGCCGGGGGGGCCCTGATGGAGGCGGGGGGCCAGTACCTGTACACCCCAGGCACAGTCCCGGGCACGGCCAGCAGGGGTGCTGCAGGCACCAACACCATCAGGGTTACTTACATGTGTTACATGTGTTCATCAGTCAACAGGAAGAACAGTTAGTACTGCAGGCCCTTCTAGCTACCTGGCAGGGCTCGCTCCATGGAGAGCTCCTGAGGGCCGGAGGTGCCACTAGGGGGCAGCAGACGCACCCCAGACGGGGTGTAGCCCAGCCCCTCCTCCCCCCTGCCCCTGGGTGGGCGGGGCTTGTCACTGGTGTGGGAGGAGGAAGAGGAGGAGCCACAGCTGCAGAGCTCCTCCCACGCGCTGGAGGGGGCGGGGCCATGCCGGCAGGGGTAGGGGTCGTCCTGGTCCATCCCGTCTAACCAGGAAGTACACCAACGTTACAATCATCAATATACACAGGTGTACTTTCAGACATATTATTACTACTATTCACTTTGCTATTATCACTAGTACTATTATAATATCATTACTAATATTATTACTACTATTGTCATTTTATATATAAATGAATATACTGTGTATATAGAGTTTTTCATTTAATGAACCTTGGTCCTAATAGGTCACAGTAATGAACTGTTTCTCTTGCAAAGTCATGATCAAGTCAGTCCTTGGTTGAGTCAATAACAGGATGAATCAGTCCCAGGATGAATCAGTCCCAGGTTGAATCATTCCCAGGTTGAATCAGTCCCAGGTTGAATCAGTCCCAGGATGAATCAGTCCCAGGATGAATCAGTCCCAGGTTGAATCATTCCCAGGTTGAATCAGTCCCAGGTTGAATCAGTCCCAGGATGAATCAGTCCCAGGATGAATCAGTCCCAGGTTGAATCATTCCCAGGCTGTGTGACTGACCGGGTCTGTTCCTGCGGTCCAGTGAGTTCCCTCTGTGTCTGGAGCGACACACACACTCTCTGTGTCTGGAGCGACACACACACTCATCTCCTGAGTCACCCAGCGAGGTTAGAGGGGGAGGCTGATCATCCTGGAGACACACACACACACACACACACACATGAACACACACACACACACACACACATTACGTATGGATTTCTACTAAACAACCCAGTCATAATTATGAACAACACAATATTTCCTTGTTTTCCTAAGATTTCATAATATAATTTTATAATCCAATACATTTGATATTAAACCATGTGTGCAGCAGTGAGTGTGGTGTGTTTGGTCCCTCACGTCTCGCAGCTGGAAGGTGATCTCCAGTTTAGGGTTAGACACACACACACACACATGAACACACACACACACATGAACACACAGTGAGTGTGGTGTATTGGTCCCTCACGTCTCGCAGCTGGAAGGTGATCTCCAGGTTCCTCCAGAAGGAGCGGGCGAAGCTGGGGAACATGTCCAGCACCTCCAGGAGGTCCTCCCTCTGGATACGCTGGAGGTCACAGTAGGTCAGGGCACGCACGTCCGCGTTCGACTTCCCCCGGCTCAGAGTACAGGGCCTCCCCGAAGATGTCGTTCTTCTCTAGAGAGAGAGAGAGAGGAGAGATAGAGAGGGATAGAGAGAGAGGAGATGATAGACAGAGAGATGAGATGAGAGAGAGAGAGAGATGAGAGAGAGGAGAGATAAGAGAGGAGAGAGAGATGATGTACAGATCATGAGATCGATAGAGCGCGAGTAGCGAGCGAGATAGCGCGACTGAGAGCTCGATAGCGCGAGAGAGCGCTCGCGCTAGATGAGCAGCTCTCGATCTCTCGTAGTCGAGCGCTCGCTGCGCGCTGCTCGCCGCTGCTCGCTCATCGCGCTGCTGCTCGAGTCGCATCGCTCGCTCGCTCTCGCTCTCCGCGCGCTCTCGCGCGCGCGCGCGAGCGCTCGCGCGCGCGCTCTCTCGCTCGCGCGCGCTGCCCTCTCGCTCTGCGCTCGCTCGCGCTCTCTCTCTCGCTCTCTCTCTCGCTCTCTCGCTCTCTCTCCTCTCTTCGCTCTCTCTCTCGCTCCTCTCCGCTCTCTCTCTCTGCTCTCTCTCTTCCTCGCCCTCGCTCCCTCCGCTCGCTGCTCTCTCCGCTCTCTCGCTCTGCTCGCGCGCTCTCTCTCTCGCTCGCGCTCGCTCGCTCTCTCGCGCTCTCGCTCTCGCGCTCGCTCTCTCTCTCTCGCTAGCTCGCGCTAGATCTGCGACAGACGATGAGGGGTGCGTTCTTGTGATATAAGCCCCCTGGTGCGAGATGTGGGACGTGAGAGCTGGAGGACTTCATGTGTTGTAAGTGTAGGGGTCATAGTGTAGAGGTCACATTGTTTACCCAGTATGGCCACCACCACGTCGTCGCGGGTGACCTGGATGGAGCCCCTGGACAGGAAGTAGATGGAGGTGAGGACCTCTCCGTAGTGGACGAGCGTGTCGGCTGGCGGTGCGTGCACGGTCTTGAAGCGCATGGCGAGCGCTCGGAGGCACGCCTGGCTGCCCCCCTGGAACGCCGGGCAGCTCTGCAGCAGGCTGCGGTTCAGGTGCAGGCAGATGTCCGCTTGAAGACACTCCGGGAAGCCGTTCAGCACCTTGACAGAGGGGGTCAACACGGAGAGCAGAGCACCTTGAGCACCTTGACAGAGGGGGTCAACACGGAGAGCAGAGCACCTTGAGCACCTTGACAGAGGGGGTCAACACGGAGAGCAGAGCACCTTGAGCACCTTGACAGAGGGGGTCAACACGGAGAGCAGAGCACCTTGACAGAGGGGGTCAACACGGAGAGCAGAGCACCTTGAGCACCTTGACAGAGGGGGTCAACACGGAGAGCAGAGCACCTTGACAGAGGGGGTCAACACGGAGAGCAGAGCACCTTGAGCACCTTGACAGATGGGGTCAACACGGAGAGCAGAGCACCTTGACAGAGGGGGTCAACACGGAGAGCAGAGCACCTTGACAGAGGGGGTCAACACGGAGAGCAGAGCACCTTGACAGAGGGGGTCAACACGGAGAGCAGAGCACCTTGAGCACCTTGACAGAGGGGGTCAACACGGAGAGCAGAGCACCTTGACAGAGGGGGTCAACACGGAGAGCAGAGCACCTTGACAGAGGGGTCAACACGGAGAGCAGAGCACCTTGACAGAGGGGGTCAACACGGAGAGCAGAGCACCTTGACAGAGGGGGTCAACACGGAGAGCAGAGCACCTTGACAGAGGGGGTCAACACGGAAGCAGAGCACCTGAGCACCTTGACAGAGGGGGTCAACACGGAGAGCAGAGCACCTTGACAGAGGGGGTCAACACGGAGAGCAGAGCACCTTGACAGAGGGGGTCAACACGGAGAGCAGAGCACCTTGACAGAGGGGGTCAACACGGAGAGCAGAGCACCTTGACAGAGGGGGTCAACACGGAGAGCAGAGCACCTTGACAGAGGGGGTCAACACAGGGAGCAGAGCACCTTGACAGAGGGGGTCAACACGGAGAGCAGAGCACCTTGACAGAGGGGGTCAACACGGAGAGCAGAGCACCTTGACAGAGGGGTCAACACGGAGAGCAGAGCACCTTGACAGAGGGGGTCAACACGGAGAGCAGAGCACCTTGACAGAGGGGGTCAACACGGAGAGCAGAGCACCTTGACAGAGGGGGTCAACACGGAGAGCAGAGCACCTTGACAGAGGGGGTCAACACGGAGAGCAGAGCACCTTGACAGAGGGGGTCAACACGGAGAGCAGAGCACCTTGACAGAGGGGGTCAACACGGAGAGCAGAGCACCTTGACAGAGGGGGTCAACACAGGGAGCAGAGCACCTTGACAGAGGGGGTCAACACAGGGAGCAGAGCACCTTGACAGAGGGGGTCAACACGGAGAGCAGAGCACCTTGACAGAGGGGGTCAACACGGAGAGCAGAGCACCTTGACAGAGGGGGTCAACACGGAGAGCACAGCACCTTGACAGAGGGGGTCAACACAGGGAGCAGAGCACCTTGACAGAGGGGGTCAACACGGAGAGCAGAGCACCTTGACAGAGGGGGTCAACACGGAGAGCAGAGCACCTTGACAGAGGGGGTCAACACAGGGAGCAGAGCACCTTGACAGAGGGGGTCAACACGGAGAGCAGAGCACCTTGACAGAGGGGGTCAACACAGGGAGCAGAGCACCTTGACAGAGGGGGTCAACACGGAGAGCAGAGCACCTTGACAGAGGGGGTCAACACAGGGAGCAGAGCACCTTGACAGAGGGGGTCAACACGGAGAGCAGAGCACCTTGACAGAGGGGGTCAACACGGGAGCAGAGCACCTTGACAGAGGGGGTCAACACGGAGAGCAGAGCACCTTGACAGAGGGGGTCAACACAGGGAGCAGAGCACCTTGACAGAGGGGGTCAACACGGAGAGCAGAGCACCTTGACAGAGGGGTCAACACGGAGAGCAGAGCACCTTGACAGAGGGGTCAACACGGAGAGCAGAGCACCTTGACAGAGGGGTCAACACGGAGAGCAGAGCACCTTGACAGAGGGGGTCAACACAGGGAGCAGAGCACCTTGACAGAGGGGGTCAACACGGAGAGCAGAGCACCTTGACAGAGGGGTCAACACGGAGAGCAGAGCACCTTGACAGAGGGGGTCAACACGGAGAGCAGAGCACCTTGACAGAGGGGGTCAACACGGAGAGCAGAGCACCTTGATAGAGGGGGTCAACACGGAGAGCAGAGCACCTTGACAGAGGGGGTCAACACGGAGAGCAGAGCACCTTGACAGAGGGGGTCAACACGGAGAGCAGAGCACCTTGACAGAGGGGTCAACACGGAGAGCAGAGCACCTTGACAGAGGGGGTCAACACGGAGAGCAGAGCACCTTGACAGAGGGGGTCAACACGGAGAGCAGAGCACCTTGATAGAGGGGGTCAACACGGAGAGCAGAGCACCTTGACAGAGGGGGTCAACACGGAGAGCAGAGCACCTTGACAGAGGGGGTCAACACGGAGAGCAGAGCACCTTGACAGAGGGGGTCAACACGGAGAGCAGAGCACCTTGACAGAGGGGGTCAACACGGAGAGCAGAGCACCTTGACAGAGGGGGTCAACACGGAGAGCAGAGCACCTTGACAGAGGGGGTCAACACGGAGAGCAGAGCACCTTGACAGAGGGGGTCAACACGGAGAGCAGAGCACCTTGACAGAGGGGGTCAACACGGAGAGCAGAGCACCTTGACAGAGGGGGTCAACACGGAGAGCAGAGCACCTTGACAGAGGGGGTCAACACGGAGAGCAGAGCTGCAGAATTCCATCAGCAGCTCAATGAGAAGAAGAACACTCATCCCATCCAACCATCACAACACACAACCCAGGATATGATGTCACTGAGACAGCAGCTCATCACAGTACCCAGGATATGATGTCACTGAGCCAACTTACTGCGTTCATGTCGATGCCGTTGGTGTAGGACCAGGCGTGCTGGAAGTATTCCTCCAGGCGATGACGTAGCGCTCCGGGGACCTGGTGGAAGCGGATGAACTCCTTCACACGCAGGATCTGGGTGTGGTAGCGCGTGGTGCCCGAGTACAGGCGCTGGATGATGGCCGACACGTTCCCAAAGATGCTGGCGTACATGAGGGCTGGAGGAGGTCAGAGATTAAAGGTCAAGTGGATTATCGTAATCTGAGGGTGAATTGCAACAGATCGCGTTTTTGTTCCTGGTTCTGTGCTTTCTTTATGAACTGTTTGTACGTCGCTTTGGGTCAATAAGCATCAGCTAAATGGATCAAATGTAAACTTGTAGATACAGTACCAGTACCAGTACCAATCAAAAGTTTACACACATTTTCCATTCTATTCTAAAACAAAATGTAAAGCTGCTTTAGTCCTAGAAAGCATCTGCTGGACTCACATCCGATGACCATGACGCAGATGGAGAAGAGCTTCTCAGAGTTGGTGTTGGGGGAGACGTTCCCGAAGCCCACGCTGGTCAGACTGCTGAAGGTGAAGTACAGAGCCGTCACGTACTTGTCCTTGATGGACGGGCCGGACGTGGCGTCGCTGTCGTTGTATTGTTTCCCCAGCTGCTCCGCCAGGTTGTCCAGCCAGCCCGTCTCCGTGTACGGGCGCTCCACGAAGCCGATGGCGTACCAGATGCAGGCCAGCCAATGGGCGATGAGCACGAACGTGCACATGAGCAGGAACAGGACGGCGGCGCCGTACTCCGAGTAGTGGTCCAGCTTCCTGGCCACGCGGACCAATCGGAGAAGACGTGCCGTCTTCAATAGGCCAATGAGAGTGGCCATCTTTGGAGGGTCACCAGGAAGAGAGACAGGATGATTGGAGAGAAGACGGAGAGAGTAGAGCTAGACTGGAGTAGGACGAGGGGACAGGAGGAGGGGACAGGAGGGGACAGGAGGAGGGGACAGGACGAGGGGACAGGAGGAGGGGACAGGAGAGGGACAGGACGAGGGGACAGGACGAGGGGACAGGAGGAGGGGACAGGAGGAGGGGACAGGACGAGGGGACAGGACGAGGGGACAGGAGAAGGGGACAGGACGAGGGGACAGGAGGAGGGGACAGGACGAGGGGACAGGACGAGGGGACAGGACGAGGGGACAGGACGAGGGGAGAGGACGAGTGACAGGACGAGGGGAGAGGACGAGTGACAGGACGAGGGGACAGGAGGAGGGGACAGGGCGAGGGGACAGGGCGAGGGGACAGGACGAGTGACAGGACGAGGGGACAGGGCGAGGGGACAGGAGAGGGGACAGGACGAGGGGACAGGACGAGTGACAGGACGAGGGGACAGGGCGAGGGGACAGGACGAGGGGACAGGACGAGGGGACAGGAGAGGGGACAGGACGAGGGGACAGGACGAGGGGACAGGGCGAGGGGACAGGGCGAGGGGACAGGACGAGGGGACAGGAGAGGGGACAGGAGGAGGGGACAGGGCGAGGGGACAGGGCGAGGGGACAGGAGGAGTGACAGGACGAGGGGACAGGACGAGGGGACAGGAGAGGGGACAGGACGAGTGACAGGACGAGGGGACAGGACGAGTGACAGGACGAGGGGAGAGGAGGAGGGGACAAGGCGAGGGGACAGGAGGAGGGGACAGGAGGAGGGGACAGGGCGAGGGGACAGGGCGAGGGGACAGGACGAGGGGACAGGACGAGGGGACAGGGCGAGGGGACAGGGCGAGGGGACAGGAGAGGGGACAGGGCGAGGGGACAGGAGACATCACGCAGTCGATGGCTGTCTGCAGCTAACACGGTTATCAACATAATATCAGGTCACTCAAGTCTAGTTTCATCACAATCACAATCCTGACAACAGTGATGGTGTGTCCCTCACCCAGGGGATTGTTTCAAATGTGGGTGAAACTAACTCTAACTAACCCCAACTAACGTTACTAACCCTCACTAGCCCTACTAACCCTAACCAACGCTACTAACTTTTTAAAATAACTGACTAAGCATTAAATATATATAATTTTCGTAATAAAAGTGGAAGGGACGGATTTGCAGTTTTCAAGAAGGCATAATGTATAAATGACATGTTGTATGATGACGTGCCCTCACCTCGTCAGAGCCGGACCCTAAGATCAGGAGGTCAAAGGGCACGGCAGCCACCAGGTCGATGGGGAACCAGCCCTTCATGTAGTGCAGCGCGATGCTGCCAGGCTCCGTCACCACCTCATCGTTCACGTTCACGTAGGTGGTCCTGAAGTTGATGGCGATGTCTACGATGAACAGGATGTCCACCAGGAGGTCCACCAGGTTGAGGGGGTCGCAGGTGTATCCACAGCTCCTCCTCCTGACGTCCCTGTGCTCGTCCAGGAGGAAGGCGGCGGAGTAGGGCGTGAACACGGCCGTGTGGAGGACCAGCAGCAGGATCAACCAGTCCCACATGGCCTTGAAGGAGCTGTAGTGCAGCAGGATCCACCTGGAGGTGTCCAGAGGCTGGAGCTTGTACTCAGGAAGCACGTCGGACTCCAGGGATAACACCTGGGAAGGACATGGACTCTCCTCAGGGTGACGGATACAACATGGTGTGTTTAGCATTCATGACATGTTATCAAAACATTTTTCAATCATACATGACAGACAGGATAGAGAGACAGGATAGAAAAACAGTCCAATACAATCGTCATCAGAGTTCATTTTATGGTTGAGTGAATGTGAACCAATGCTAGGGATACATGATAAAACTAACATTGTTACTTGTTTATTATCTATAGATTATTGTATTGGACCTCAGCAGCAATAAACCCTTCTCTTCTGTCATTGGTCAGGCGGGCCGCAGGGCCTGAGGAAGCAGCAGATGGAATGATGCTTTTAATTTAGCATGAAACTAGATGCAGAGATGTGAGCCCTCTCTATCCTGTGTGGTGGAGGTCTCTCTCTCAGTGAGAACACTCTCTCTATCCTGTCTGGTGGAGGTCTCTCTCTCAGTGAGAACACTCTCTCTATCCTGTCTGGTGGAGCTCTCTCTATCCTGTCTGGTGGAGGTCTCTCTCTCAGTGAGAACACTCTCTCTATCCTGTCTGGTGGAGGTCTCTCTCTCAGTGAGAACACTCTCTCTATCCTGTCTGGTGGAGGTCTCTCTCAGTGAGAACACTCTCTCTATCCTGTCTGGTGGAGGTCTCTCTCTCAGTGAGAACACTCTCTCTATCCTGTCTGGTGGAGGTCTCTCTCAGTGAGAACACTCTCTCTATCCTGTCTGGTGGAGGTCTCTCTCAGTGAGAACACTCTCTCTATCCTGTCTGGTGGAGGTCTCTCTCTCAGTGAGAACACTCAGTCTCTATCCTGTCTGGTGGAGGTCTCTCTCTCAGTGAGAACACTCTCTCTATCCTGTCTGGTGGAGGTCTCTCTCTCAGTGAGAACACTCTCTCTATCCTGTCTGGTGGAGGTCTCTCTCTCAGTGAGAACACTCTCTCTATCCTGTCTGGTGGAGGTCTCTCTCTCAGTGAGAACACTCTCTCTATCCTGTCTGGTGGAGGTCTCTCTCTCAGTGAGAACACTCTCTCTATCCTGTCTGGTGGAGGTCTCTCTCTCAGTGAGAACACTCTCTCTATCCTGTCTGGTGGAGGTCTCTCTCTCAGTGAGAACACTCAGTCCCTATCCTGTCTGGTGGAGGTCTCTCTCTCAGTGAGAACACTCTCTCTATCCTGTCTGGTGGAGGTCTCTCTCTCAGTGAGAACACTCTCTCTATCCTGTCTGGTGGAGGTCTCTCTCAGTGAGAACACTCTCTCTATCCTGTCTGGTGGAGGTCTCTCTCTCAGTGAGAACACTCTCTCTATCCTGTCTGGTGGAGGTCTCTCTCTCAGTGAGAACACTCTCTCTATCCTGTCTGGTGGAGGTCTCTCTCTCAGTGAGAACACTCAGTCTCTATCCTGTCTGGTGGAGGTCTCTCTCTCAGTGAGAACACTCTCTCTATCCTGTCTGGTGGAGGTCTCTCTCTCAGTGAGAACACTCTCTCTATCCTGTCTGGTGGAGGTCTCTCTCTCAGTGAGAACACTCAGTCTCTATCCTGTCTGGTGGAGGTCTCTCTCAGTGAGAACACTCTCTCTATCCTGTCTGGTGGAGGTCTCTCTCTCAGTGAGAACACTCTCTCTATCCTGTCTGCTGGAGGTCTCTCTCTCAGTGAGAACACTCTCTCTATCCTGTCTGGTGGAGGTCTCTCTCTCAGTGAGAACACTCTCTCTATCCTGTGTGGTGGAGGTCTCTCTCTCAGTGAGAACACTCTCTCTATCCTGTCTGGTGGAGGTCTCTCTCTCAGTGAGAACACTCTCTCTATCCTGTCTGGTGGAGGTCTCTCTCTCAGTGAGAACACTCTCTCTATCCTGTCTGGTGGAGGTCTCTCTCTAACAGTGAGAACACTCTCTCTATCCTGTCTGGTGGAGGTCTCTCTCAGTGAGAACACTCAGTCTCTATCCTGTCTGGTGGAGGTCTCTCTCAGTGAGAACACTCAGTCTCTATCCTGTCTGGTGGAGGTCTCTCTCTAACAGTGAGAACACTCTCTCTATCCTGTCTGGTGGAGGTCTCTCTCTCAGTGAGAACACTCTCTCTATCCTGTCTGGTGGAGGTCTCTCTCTCAGTGAGAACACTCTCTCTATCCTGTCTGGTGGAGGTCTCTCTCTAACAGTGAGAACACTCTCTCTATCCTGTCTGGTGGAGGTCTCTCTCTCAGTGAGAACACTCTCTCTATCCTGTCTGGTGGAGGTCTCTCTCTCAGTGAGAACACTCTCTCTATCCTGTCTGGTGGAGCTCTCTCTCTCAGTGAGAACACTCTCTCTATCCTGTCTGGTGGAGGTCTCTCTCAGTGAGAACACTCTCTCTATCCTGTCTGGTGGAGGTCTCTCTCTCAGTGAGAACACTCTCTCTATCCTGTCTGGTGGAGGTCTCTCTCTCAGTGAGAACACTCTCTCTATCCTGTCTGGTGGAGGTCTCTCTCTCAGTGAGAACACTCTCTCTATCCTGTCTGGTGGAGGTCTCTCTCTCAGTGAGAACACTCTCTCTATCCTGTCTGGTGGAGGTCTCTCTCTCAGTGAGAACACTCAGTCTCTATCCTGTCTGGTGGAGGTCTCTCTCTCAGTGAGAACACTCTCTCTATCCTGTCTGGTGGAGGTCTCTCTCTCAGTGAGAACACTCTCTCTATCCTGTCTGGTGGAGGTCTCTCTCTCAGTGAGAACACTCTCTCTATCCTGTCTGGTGGAGGTCTCTCTCTCAGTGAGAACACTCTCTCTATCCTGTCTGGTGGAGGTCTCTCTCTCAGTGAGAACACTCTCTCTATCCTGTCTGGTGGAGGTCTCTCTCTCAGTGAGAACACTCTCTCTATCCTGTCTGGTGGAGGTCTCTCTCTCAGTGAGAACACTCTCTCTATCCTGTCTGGTGGAGGTCTCTCACCCCTCACCCCTCACCCCTCACCCCTCACCCCTCACCCCTCACCCCTCACCCCTCACCCCTCACCCCTCACCCCTCACCCCTCACCCCTCACCCCTCACCCCTCACCCCTCACCCCTCACCCCTCACCCTTACCCCTTACCCCTTACCCCTTGGTTTTGCGTGTTCGCGTGAGACCAAGTGGTGTCCCAATACTCTTTTTGAGCTAGGGGTAGGGCTAAGACGAAGGGGTATACACCCCTTGAAACCAAGTAAGATCGGGACCTTACTTGAAAACTAGGGGTGTGTGAATACTAGCATGAGGGTAGTGGTAGCATGGCTCCAGCCAGCTGCTCTGTGCTGCCCCTCCGCCCCCCCAGAGGGAAACAGCACAATCCTACAGTAGTGATTTTTCCAACCCTGGTTTTAACCACATCGCTGTCAGTGTCTGAGCTGCGCTGGGAAAGCTGCCATGCAGGACTGAACGGCCAATCAGGAGGGCTTCTGATCTGAACGCCCAATCAGGAGGGCTTCTGATCTGAACGCCCAATCAGGGGGGCTTCTGGACTACAGATCTGAACGCCCAATCAGGGGGGCTTCTGGACTACAAATCTGAACGCCCAATCAGGAGGGCTCCTGGACTACAGATCTGAACGCAGGTGTTGAATTGAATCGGTCTAATGTTGGTGGGTGTTTCAGGTCGTCTTAGAGGATGTCGACAGCCCATGTGAAAGATGTCAGTTAAGTGTGTCAGTATTGACTGATGAGCACTGCATTCATATAATATGGAACAAACATGTCAATATTGAGCGTATGCACTATAACATAGCTAGTAAATATTGATTCTGTTCGGAGACGTAAATCACTGGGGCCACTGGGACATTCCATCACACACAGGGACTTCACAATAAAAGTTTGAGGAACCGAACGGTGGCATGGCGTGTCGTACCTGCGTCACCTTCTCAGTGACGTGCTGGGTCCGGTCCTTCACCTTGGAGGGTCCCAGCAGCTCTGCCCGGGGGGCGGGAGGGGCCAGGCGCTCGGGGCTGAAGCCAGGGGCCCCCAGGTGGCCCGGAGACCCGCCCTTCATGGCGTCCGGGTCGGAGGTGGAGCTCAGCTGCTCTGGAACCAGGACACCTGGCAGGGACCAGGGAAGAAACGGTTATTTTTACACAAATGTTTTCCTTTACTCATTCACAAGGCAGACATGTAAGGGTCAGGGATCAGGGAGACAGAGAGGTGGATAGAGGTGGACTCTGCAGGGTTAGAGAGAGACAGAGAGGTGGATAGAGATGGACTCACTGCAGGGTTAGAGAGAGACAGAGAGGTGGATAGAGATGGACTCACTGCAGGGTTAGAGAGACAGAGAGGTGGATAGAGGTGGACTCACTGCAGGGTTAGAGAGACAGAGAGGTGGATAGAGATGGACTCACTGCAGGGTTAGAGAGACAGAGAGGTGGATAGAGATGGACTCACTGCAGGGTTAGAGAGACAGAGAGGTGGATAGAGGTGGACTCACTGCAGGGTTAGAGAGACAGAGAGGTGGATAGAGATGGACTCACTGCAGGGTTAGAGAGACAGAGAGGTGGATAGAGATGGACTCACTGCAGGGTTAGAGAGACAGAGAGGTGGATAGAGATGGACTCACTGCAGGGTTAGAGAGACAGAGAGGTGGATAGAGATGGACTCACTGCAGGGTTAGAGAGACAGAGAGGTGGATAGAGATGGACTCACTGCAGGGTTAGAGAGACAGAGAGGTGGACTCACTGCAGGGTTAGAGAGACAGAGAGGTGGATAGAGATGGACTCACTGCAGGGTTAGAGAGAGACAGAGGTGGATAGAGGTGGACTCACTGCAGGGTTAGAGAGACAGAGAGGTGGATAGAGATGGACTCACTGCAGGGTTAGAGAGAGACAGAGGTGGATAGAGATGGACTCACTGCAGGGTTAGAGAGACAGAGAGACAGAGAGGTGGACTCACTGCAGGGTTAGAGAGACAGAGAGGTGGACTCACTGCAGGGTTAGAGAGAGACAGAGGTGGATAGAGGTGGACTCACTGCAGGGTTAGAGAGACAGAGAGGTGGATAGAGATGGACTCACTGCAGGGTTAGAGAGACAGAGAGGTGGACTCACTGCAGGGTTAGAGAGAGACAGAGAGGTGGATAGAGATGGACTCACTGCAGGGTTAGAGAGACAGAGAGGTGGATAGAGATGGACTCACTGCAGGGTTAGAGAGACAGAGAGGTGGATAGAGGTGGACTCACTGCAGGGTTAAAGAGACAGAGAGGTGGATAGAGATGGACTCACTGCTGTTGAGGTGGGCCTCCTCTCTCTTCTCACTGCTGTTGAGGTGGGCCTCTCCTTTCTCTCCTCCCCAGTCCGCCCACAGACTTGGAGACGATCCACAAGGCTCCTTTCTGAAGACAGCCTTCCTTCAGGGTCTCTGCTCAGCCTTCCTTCAGGGTCTCTGCTCACAGTATGAAAGACCTTCCCCCGGACCCCCACTCTCTCTCTAGCTCATCTCTGGTTTGAACAGCTTCAGGAAATGCACGTCCGGCGCTCTGGGGATCCAGAACATTCCACTGAGGACTGATTCTGTCTGAGTAGAACTAGAACACGCGTGTGTCGCTGCTGGCCTGGGCCGTGTTGTGCCGTGTGGCTCTGCCGCTGCTCTGCCTCGATGCAGACAAGGGGATGACCCTGTGGGCTGACCAGCGTAGGACCATCCAGCCACGCCTCGTTCACTCACTCTGGGACCTGATCGATGCCACAGCCAGGAGCAGCAGGCTGATCCATACCACATCACAGATAACAACAGGAAGTGGGCTCTGTGCCACAACACTGGACTGAACCTGTTATTGTTTGTACAAATGACCAATGTGGTCCCGTCCGACTGCAACACACTGACCAGAGGGACCAGAGGTTGCTCTACCAGAGGGTCCTCATCAACCCTGGTTTGTGATTCGCTCCCCAACTCAACCTGGAAAATTGCTGGTCCAAACACTCGATACGTTGCAGTGGTCTGTTGCTAATGCGGATGTGTATTGATCAAGCGTGTGGTGGCAGGGCTGATATGATCGGGTAATGACCTGTGTTGATGTAAGCTTGTGGGCGCAGGGCTGTGATTGGGTAATGACCTGTGTTGTGACACCAGGACAATGCCCTTCAGCTTTAACCTCTGCCACCGCTTTCACAGCTTTTTCTTTTTTCTTCCGTACCAGATAAACCCTGCAGAGTCAGAGGTGATTCAGACATGCAGTTATGCCACGGCTCACACACACACACACACACACTTTGTATATTTTATTACAGCATTGGGATCATAAAATGCTCCTTTTCCCACAAGAGTCACAAACCGCTCAACATTGATCCAGATCTCCTGAAAGGAACTTGTCATCCTACAGTCCTCCGACAAGCAGATCCAATGCTGATCATTGTTCCATATCTACCGACTTTACAAATGTACATTTCCCCAGAGCGCTCCAGAGAGAGTCCACCTCCAGGGGAGGGCTCAGCTCTGGGCCCGGATGTTGTCCCAGACCCGGACCACGTCAGGGTGGTCGTGCAGGGCTTCCAGCAGAGCAGATGCTGCCCTCAGCTGGTCGGGGGGCAGTACTGCAGGGGTGTGGGACACGAACTCCATCCCGGATGACTGTGTGGAGACTCCCAGCTCCTCCAGAGAGGCTCGGACACGCTTCATCTCCAACACGTCACACACAAACTGTGAGGAGAGGAGCACCAGGAGGTCAGATACACACTCTGGGACTGAGGATCACCAGGAGGTCAGATACACACTCTGGGACTGAGACACCAGGAGGTCAGATACACACTCTGGGACTGAGACACCAGGAGGTCAGATACACACTCTGGGACTGAGACACCAGGAGGTCAGATACACACTCTGGGACTGAGGAGCAGCAGGAGGTCAGATACACACTCTGGGACTGAGGATCACCAGGAGGTCAGATACACACTCTGGGACTGAGACACCAGGAGGTCAGATACACACTCTGGGACTGAGACACCAGGAGGTCAGATACACACTCTGGGACTGAGACACATGTATGTCTGTAGCAGGCCTCTCAGGCTCCTCCCCCTCTTCCTCACCTGTAGCAGGCTCCTCCCCCTCTTCCTCACCTGTAGCAGGCTCCTCCCCCTCTTCCTCACCTGTAGCAGCGGTCTCTCCTCCTCGTCCTCGGTCTCCTGGACGTCTTCAGCCCCCGCCTCGATGGCCAGCTCCAGAGCGCGGTCCGATGACACGCCCTCCCCCACAGCCGTCACCACGCCCTTCCTGTCGAAATTGTGACGAGCCCCGTCACTCAGAACCCCTCTGCAGACACAGGAACACTCTCAGCAACACACTAAGGAACACACATTACAGATCGGTCTGCCCCAGCCCTGCCCTCCCCCAGCCCTGCCCCTGCCCTGCCCCTGCCCTGCCCTGCCCCAGCCCCTGCCCTGCCCCCTGCCCCCTGCCCCAGCCCCTACCCGTGCTTGTTGAGAGCGTATTTCAGCTCCTGCACGCTGCGTGTGCTGTTGTCTGTGAGGACCTCGATGAGCAGCTGGCAGCCTCCAGGTCCCCTGGCCTCATACGTGCTCTGAGTCCCTGCCTTGGCCTTGTCCTGGAACACACACACACACCCACACCCCACACACCCCACACACACCACACACCACACACAGCACACACACACACACACACACACACCACACACCACACACCACACACAGCACACACACCACACACACCACACACACACTTGAATGTTTTCATTTAGTAGACACCATTGCACAACATACAAATAGTGCACATAGAAAATACAGCAGAAAATCAAGGATCAGAAGTTTGATTTTTCAGTGGTCAGATCCAAGGAACGGTCAGGCTTTACTAGGCTGACCCTCAAGATAATAATAATGTGTTCATTTAGCAGATGGTTTCATCCAAGTCCAAAGAGATTACATGTCACCCAGCTGATCCCTGAACACAGTGAACTCACCGCTCCCTTTATGGCCGCTTCTATCGACGCTTTCGGCATGTTTTTTCCCCGACACTGCTCCATAATGTGGGCCAGACTTACGTTGAAGTCCGGGTTAGTACCGCCATCTGCGCCAAATAAAACACATGTTTGGGAATCTCAATAACCTCTGCAGTAGCATTTCAGTGGCAGTGGAGCTGGTAGAGTGTGAAGTTCAGTTAAGGCCTACCCTTCACAGCTATCTTTATCATCAAATTAAACTTCATGAACATCCGACTTCGTGCTGCATCTTTCGGCCCTTTAATGTTTTTCACCTTAGACCACTTGTTGTGGCCCGCACAGAAGTTATGGCACAGGTGTAGCGTTCTAAGAGGATAGGTTGTCCACGGGGAACCTTGACCAGGCACCGGGTGTTCTAGACGGACCGGACAAGTCCTCGCGATAGTGAGAGGGGCTGTCGCGACATGACGTCGGGGACACAGGTGCCGCAAACCTCGCAGCAACACTCCCCCTGCCATTGCCCTTGAGTTGGAAAGAATAAGATCAAACACATATTGACACTGACAATCAATATGTCATACCCAGACAGATGCCCGAGTGAGAAATAATATCAACACTGTGAATATGGCAGAGTAAAAAACGTAATTAGCCAGCTAACGGATCGGTATTAGCAGTATGATTTTGATAGGATAGCTATCTACAGTAGCTGGCTTCCCAAATTGAATTGGAGAGAATATCCTTATTTAAGTTTGCACTGAAACAAGAAGCTTACGTGCAAATACATGTTTTGAGTTGTAATTATAGCGGGAACAAAGAGGATATGAATGGAAGGTTTCCATGAACTCACAGTATGTCTTGAGACCATGCAGCAGTCGCTGTCCTTTAGAATGAAATATGCACTTCCTGGTTCCAAATGTCACAATTCTGCCTTTCAAAATAAAGGTCTGCGTGCCTTCGATTCTTCTTAATTCTTTATTTTCTTTGCCACAAGGGGGAGACAAACAACTTATGTACGCCAAGTAGGTCAGTGAGATAATGTGCATCATTGGCAGCATTTAGATAAATACTTAATAATGATATTAGATGCAAAAGGCGTATTAATAATGGAAAGACTTAAAACAAACATGTTTAGTATATTGTTTAATAGTTGTGATGTAGAGAGAGATAAGGAGGAGAGAAAGAGATATAAATAAAGTTTTCAGGAAGACAACGTTGTTACAGAGTAAAGAGATAGGAGAGGTAGAACAATAAAATAATTTGAGAAGATGCTTTCTCTCCTTTCTGGAAAGAGCAACAATCTGTCCCCTTCTCTCTCCCCCCCTCTCTCTCTTTCTCTATCTCCCTGTGTCTCCCCCTCTCCCCACCTTCCTCTCTCTCTACCTTTCCCCCCTCTCCCCCCCTCTCTCCCCTTACCATCTCCCTCTCTCACCCTGTCCCTCTCTTCCCCTCTCGTCCTCCCTCTCTCACCCTGTTCCTCTCTTCCCCTCTCGTCCTCCCTCCTCCCCTCAGAGGACCTGTCCCTCTCCAGTGAGCTGATGAAGGCAGCAGTCTCCTCCCCTCCCCACGGCCCCAGGAGGCAGTTAACCCCAGCCCTCCAGGAGTCACTCTCGCCTGAGAGCCCTCACCGCTCGCTTTAAAAAAAAGAAGATTTTATGACGGTTTTCAGACGTGTAACACCTAATATGTTATGGATGTTCTCTTACCTTGGTTAGAACACCTAGCGAATGCAAGCCATCGTCTTGTCCAGTTTAGTGAGCCGGGAGCTGGAGACCTCCAAGAACGGTAGACTTCCAGGAAAAGTAGACCTCCAGGAAAAGTAGACCTCCAGGAACAGTAGACCTCCAGGAACGGTAGACCTCCAGGAACGGTAGACCTCCAGGGGCAGGGATGAGACGTGGTGCTGGGGAGAAGCACTCACTGTCTCGGGCAGCGGCTTCCCTGGCAGCCCCCTAAGAAAGGATCCATCATCTGAAGGCGTTGGGAAGAGAAGGTATCTGTGTGATTTAAAGTTCCAGTGAGAAGGTCTGGGAGAAGTCATGTGTGCTGTGAGGAGGACGTGTGTGTTTCTCCTGCTCGGCCATGTGTTCATCTCAGCCAGCGCTCTGGTGAGTTTCTGTTCTACAAACATATTATAAATATACTAACTTCATATAGGTAGTGTGGTTGTTTCATAAACGATGACATTGTGCTGATAGTGACGTGTGTGTGAAGAGCTGGTGTGAGATTGTGTCTGACATGCTACTGTATGTAGTTCATGCAACTGTTCCACGTTGCTTAAAGAGAGAGAGATCCTTACTGAATCCCTCTGTTCCACGTTGCTTAAAGAGAGAGAGATCCTTACTGAATCCCTCTGTTCCACGTTGCTTAAAGAGAGAGAGATCCTTACTGAGTCCCTCTGTTCCACGTTGCTTACAGAGAGAGAGATCCTTACTGAATCCCTCTGTTCCACGTTGCTTAAAGAGAGAGAGATCCTTACTGAATCCCTCTGTTCCACGTTGCTTAAAGAGAGAGAGATCCTTACTGAATCCCTCTGTTCCACGTTGCTTAAAGAGAGAGAGATCCTGACTGAATCCCTCTGTTCCACGTTGCTTAAAGAGAGAGAGATCCTGACTGAATCCCTCTGTTCCACGTTGCTTAAAGAGAGAGAGATCCTTACTGAATCCCTCTGTTCCACGTAGCTTAAAGAGAGAGAGATCCTGACTGAATCCCTCTGTTCCACGTTGCTTAAAGAGAGAGAGATCCTTACTGAATCCCTCTGTTCCACGTAGCTTAAAGAGAGAGAGATCCTTACTGAATCCCTCTGTTCCACGTAGCTTAAAGAGAGAGAGATCCTGACTGAATCCCTCTGTTCCACGTAGCTTAAAGAGAGAGAGATCCTGACTGAATCCCTCTGTTCCACGTAGCTTAAAGAGAGAGAGATCCTTACTGAATCCCTCTGTTCCACGTTGCTTAAAGAGAGAGAGATCCTGACTGAATCCCTCTGTTCCACGTTGCTTAAAGAGAGAGAGATCCTTACTGAATCCCTCTGTTCCACGTTGCTTAAAGAGAGAGAGATCCTTACTGAATCCCTCTGTTCCACGTAGCTTAAAGAGAGAGAGATCCTTACTGAATCCCTCTGTTCCACGTAGCTTAAAGAGAGAGAGATCCTGACTGAATCCCTCTGTTCCACGTAGCTTAAAGAGAGAGAGATCCTGACTGAATCCCTCTGTTCCACGTAGCTTAAAGAGAGAGAGATCCTTACTGAATCCCTCTGTTCCACGTTGCTTAAAGAGAGAGAGATCCTGACTGAATCCCTCTGTTCCACGTTGCTTAAAGAGAGAGAGATCCTTACTGAATCCCTCTGTTCCACGTTGCTTAAAGAGAGAGAGATCCTTACTGAATCCCTCTGTTCCACGTTGCTTAAAGAGAGAGAGATCCTTACTGAATCCCTCTGTTCCACGTTGCTTAAAGAGAGAGAGATCCTGACTGAATCCCTCTGTTCCACGTTGCTTAAAGAGAGAGAGATCCTTACTGAATCCCTCTGTTCCACGTTGCTTAAAGAGAGAGAGATCCTTACTGAATCCCTCTGTTCCACGTAGCTTAAAGAGAGAGAGATCCTTACTGAATCCCTCTGTTCCACGTAGCTTAAAGAGAGAGAGATCCTGACTGAATCCCTCTGTTCCACGTAGCTTAAAGAGAGAGAGATCCTGACTGAATCCCTCTGTTCCACGTAGCTTAAAGAGAGAGAGATCCTTACTGAATCCCTCTGTTCCACGTTGCTTAAAGAGAGAGAGATCCTGACTGAATCCCTCTGTTCCACGTTGCTTAAAGAGAGAGAGATCCTTACTGAATCCCTCTGTTCCACGTTGCTTAAAGAGAGAGAGATCCTTACTGAATCCCTCTGTTCCACGTTGCTTAAAGAGAGAGAGATCCTTACTGAATCCCTCTGTTCCACGTTGCTTAAAGAGAGAGAGATCCTTACTGAATCCCTCTGTTCCACGTTGCTTAAAGAGAGAGAGATCCTTACTGAATCCCTCTGTTCCACGTTGCTTAAAGAGAGAGAGATCCTTACTGAATCCCTCTGTTCCACGTTGCTTATAGAGAGAGAGATCCTGACTGAATCCCTCTGTTCCACGTTGCTTATAGAGAGAGAGATCCTTACTGAATCCCTCTGTTCCACGTTGCTTATAGAGAGAGAGATCCTTACTGAATCCCTCTGTTCCACGTTGCTTATAGAGAGAGAGATCCTTACTGAATCCCTCTGTTCCACGTTGCTTATAGAGAGAGAGATCCTTACTGAATCCCTCTGTTCCACGTTGCTTATAGAGAGAGAGATCCTTACTGAATCCCTCTGTTCCACGTTGCTTATAGAGAGAGAGATCCTTACTGAATCCCTCCTGAAGAAGTGTGAAAGTGTGAAAAATGGTTCATCCTGACACCGGAGTTTGCGACGTCTCAGAAACGTGAAACACCGCAGACTCAGTCATGTGACCAACGTGGGAGGAGAGGGGGGGCAACGCTGGCTCAGAGAGCTGAGGTTTAACAATAGTATTATAATTGTTCTATATATATACAATATATATGCACAATTTTGTACTGTAAAATTACTGTTTACAATAGTTTGTGTCCTAGCATTGTTCTCCTGTTCTCCATCACATGTCCTCCGTCACGCTCACCAGCAGTAGATCAGTGATCAGTGACAGGAAGCTCTGCTCTGCGTTACTGTGTGATCGATATCTCTGTGTTGAGGAGAAGATGGCTCTGTACAGCCTCACACCAGACACTGTGGTTACTAGAGGTCTGCCTGACCTGTCACCGTGGTTACTAGAGGTCTGCCTGACCTGTCACCGTGGTTACTAGAGGTCTGCCTGACCTGTCACCGTGGTTACTAGAGGTCTGCCTGACCTGTCACCGTGGTTACTAGAGGTCTGCCTGACCTGTCACCGTGGTTACTAGAGGTCTGCCTGACCTGTCACCGTGGTTACTAGAGGTCTGCCTGACCTGTCACCGTGGTTACTAGAGGTCTGCCTGACCTGTCACCGTGGTTACTAGAGGTCTGCCTGACCTGTCACCGTGGTTACTAGAGGTCTGCCTGACCTGTCACCGTGGTTACTAAAGGTCTGCCTGACCTGTCACCGTGGTTACTAGAGGTCTGCCTGACCTGTCACCGTGGTTACTAGAGGTCTGCCTGACCTGTCACCGTGGTTACTAGAGGTCGCCTGACCTGTTTCTACAGGGAAAGACGTGTACAGTCTGAGCCCAGACTAGCTGCAATGACCCGTCGTGTTTTCAGAGTTCATCTATAATAAACACCTGAAGATCATTCCTTATTATTCTATCAAACTACAAAAACTTAACCAAACCTATAACTCTTCAGCAAGTGGAAGAGAACGTTGTTTTAACCAGTCAGATGTTGTACCACTGAGTTCTACCCATTCCCTGTACAGCCGTGGCCAAAAGTGCGACATGTTGTGTTTGCAAAGCTTGCTGGTCCTTGGCATAAAATGACTGCTAACATCATTTCAGTCATATCATCAGCACAGGGGACAGTGTTCTAGCCAGGTGAAATCACTTATCATTCTGATTGGATTTTAAGAGCAGATTGCTGTAAAAGAGGGGACTATTTGCATATATTGAACATTTTCGCCCCCAAAAAGCTTATAAAAGAAATTCTCAAATACTGAACCAGCAAACTTGCAAAACACAACATTTGTCATTGCCAAAACTTATGGCCACGACTGTACTTCCTGCTCTGCATCAGGTCCCTGTGACACCTCCATACAGACCTGACCCCCGACCCCAGCCCCTAACCTTGACCCACAACCTCCCAGCCTCAGCCCCAACTCTGACCCAGCACCAGCCTTTGTTATTCTGTCGGCGGTCTCTCTGCGGTCTCTCCATCTCCTGGAGGAGAGAGTGGAGGCTCTGGGCCGTCCGTGCTGTGAGGAGCTCCATCAACACCACGACAGGGGAATGTCCCTCTGTGATTGTTTCCCTGTCAGCAAAAATCCCCTCAGACAAGGAGAGCCGAGACGAACGACTGCTTTGCATTGATCGGAGAGGACTTCATTATTGAATGCCAATGGGTGTTAAGAGCGTGTCACAGGATTTATAGCGTGCTATACAGATGAGGGCTGTGTGGAGCACGGGGTAGTGGAGACCTTGTGGAGGGAGCTGTAGAGGTCTGGGTGGAGCTGTAGAGGTCTGGGTGGAGCTGTAGAGGTCTGGGTGTAGCTGTGGAGGTCTGGGTGGAGCTGTGGAGGTCTGGGTGTAGCTGTAGATGGAGCTGTAGAGGTCTGGGTGGAGCTGTAGAGGTCTGGGTGGAGCTGTGGAGGTCTGGGTGTAGCTGTAGATGGAGCTGTAGAGGTCTGGGTGGAGCTGTAGAGGTCTGGGTGGAGCTGTGGAGGTCTGGGTGGAGCTGTAGAGGTCTGGGTGTAGCTGTGGAGGTCTGGGTGGAGCTGTGGAGGTCTGGGTGTAGCTGTAGATGGAGCTGTAGAGGTCTGGGTGTAGCTGTAGAGGTCTGGGTGGAGCTGTGGAGGTCTGGGTGTAGCTGTAGATGGAGCTGTAGAGGTCTGGGTGGAGCTGTGGAGGTCTGGGTGGAGCTGTAGAGGTCTGGGTGGAGCTGTGGAGGTCTGGGTGGAGCTGTACAGGTCTGGGTGGAGCTGTAGAGGTCTGGGTGGAGCTGTAGAGGTCTGGGTGGAGCTGTGGAGGTCTGGATGGAGCTGTGGAGGTCTGGGTGGAGCTGTAGAGGTCTGGGTGGAGCTGTGGAGGTCTGGATGTAGCTGTGGAGGTCTGGGTGTAGCTGTGGAGGTCTGGATGGAGCTGTAGAGGTCTGGATGGAGCTGTGGAGGTCTGGGTGGAGCTGTAGAGGTCTGGATGTAGCTGTGGAGGTCTGGGTGTAGCTGTGGAGGTCTGGATGGAGCTGTAGAGGTCTGGATGGAGCTGTGGAGGTCTGGGTGTAGCTGTGGAGGTCTGGATGGTGCTGTACAGGTCTGGGTGGAGCTGTGGAGGTCTGGGTGGAGCTGTAGAGGTCTGGGTGTAGCTGTGGAGGTCTGGGTGGAGCTGTAGAGGTCTGGGTGGAGCTGTGGAGATCTTGGTGGAGCTGTAGAGGTCTGGATGGAGCTGTAGAGGTCTGGGTGGAGCTGTGGAGGTCTGGGTGGAGCTGTAGAGGTCTGGATGGAGCTGTAGAGGTCTGGGTGGAGCTGTGGAGGTCTGGGTGGAGCTGTAGAGGTCTGGGTGGAGCTGTGGAGGTCTGGGTGGAGCTGTAGAGGTCTGGGTGGAGCTGTAGAGGTCTGGATGGAGCTGTAGAGGTGTCTGAGCTCCTCCAGCATCGACACAGCTCCCCCAGCATCGACACAGCTCCCCCAGCATCGACACAGCTCCTCCAGCATCGACACAGCTCCTCCAGCATCGACACAGCTCCTCCAGCATCGACACAGCTCCCCCAGCATCGACACAGCTCCTCCAGCATCGACACAGCTCCTCCAGCATCGACACAGCTCCTCCAGCATCGACACAGCTCCCCCAGCATCGACACAGCTCCTCCAGCATCGACACAGCTCCCCCAGCATCGACACAGCTCCTCCAGCATCGACACAGCTCCTCCAGCATCGACACAGCTCCTCCAGCATCGACACAGCTCCTCCAGCATCGACACAGCTCCTCCAGCATCGACACAGCTCCTCCAGCATCGACACAGCTCCCCCAGCATCGACACAGCTCCCCCAGCATCGACACAGCTCCCCCAGCATCGACACAGCTCCCCCAGCATCGACACAGCTCCTCCAGAGCTGAGCAGCTGCATCACAGAGGTGGAAGTATTCTGTCATGTTTACTCTTGTACAGTACTATGTATCTTAGACACACACACACACACATACCACACTCATGCTGTGCACGTGTGTGTCCGCACACACCACACACAGTTGGTCAGCACTGTTGACTGTGCCAGCACGGTTCTGAGCACACTCAGGCAGCATGTGTGTGCAGCGTTTGGCAGTGTGAAGTGTCTGTGTTGATGTTGGCCTTGCAGGCTCTCGCACAGCCAACCTCAGAGAAAGATGATAGCACAGAAGTATTATGGGATGTGTCGTCTATGAAGCACTTCGGAGGGGTCGTTCTTGTGAATGTGAATGAAAAGAATGTGTTAACACATGTGGGGGCTAGCTTTGAGAGGATTGTGAAACATCTTGACAGACACAAAGAACACTAAGCACACTGACAGGACTGGGAAACTGAGTTCCCCTCTGTGAAGATGACGTCGCTGCTGAAACTATGCACCACTGGTGAATCCAACGCTGCCTTTTGACTTTCCTCCTGTCTCTCTTTTCCTAAAGGCCTCTCTCTCTCTCTCTCGCTCTCTCTCTTCCTAAAGGCCTCTCTCTCTCTCTCTCTCTCTCTCTTCCTAAAGGTCTCTCTCTCTCTCCCTCTCGCCATCCAGGTGTGAGGGCTAGCTGCATCTTTGCTAGTTCTGCAGTGTGGTTGTGAAATGTTCGAGGGACACATAGCTGCTTGTGGGGCTCTGAGCCCCCGGCAGCCTCCGTGGCTGTGAGGCCAGGGCGCCCGGCAGCCTCCGTGGCTTAGAGGCCAGGGCCCCCAGCAGCCTCCGTGGTTTAGAGGCCAGGGCCCCCGGCAGCCTCCGTGGTTTAGAGGCCAGGGCCCCCAGCAGCCTCCGTGGTTTAGAGGCCAGGGCCCCCGGCAGCCTCCGTGGCTGTGAGGCCAGGGTGCCCGGCAGCCTCCGTGGCTTAGAGGCCAGGGCCCCCAGCAGCCTCCGTGGCTTAGAGGCCAGGGTGCCCAGCAGCCTCCGTGGTTTAGAGGCCAGGGTGCCCGGCAGCCTCCGTGGCTGTGAGGCCAGGGTGCCCGTGCAGCCTCCGTGGCTTAGAGGCCAGGGCCCCCAGCAGCCTCCGTGGCTTAGAGGCCAGGGTGCCCAGCAGCCTCCGTGGTTTAGAGGCCAGGGTGCCCGGCAGCCTCCGTGGCTGTGAGGCCAGGGTGCCCGTGCAGCCGCAGCGGTCTGGCGCTGGAACAGGGGCTGGCGCCCGCTCGCCACATTCCACACCCCCGAGCGAGCACAACACCTGAAGCATCAGATGGACCGGCAGACTAATGACAAAGACTCCTGACCTCGGAGCATTCAACCAAGGATCTAGAACAAGGCGTGGGTCTGGTTCTAGAACAAGGAGTGGGTCTGGTTCTAGATCAGGGAGTGGGTCTGGTTCTAGAACAAGGAGTGGTTCTGGTTCTAGATCAGGGAGTGGGTCTGGTTCTAGATCAGGGAGTGGGTCTGGTTCTAGAACAAGGAGTGGTTCTGGTTCTAGATCAGGGAGTGGGTCTGGTTCTAGATCAGGGAGTGGGTCTGGTTCTAGATCAGGGAGTGGGTCTGGTTCTAGATCAGGGAGTGGGTCTGGTTGTAGATCAGGGAGTGGGTCTGGTTCTAGAACAAGGAGTGGGTCTGGTTCTAGATCAGGGAGTGGGTCTGGTTCTAGATCAGGGAGTGTGACCGTGTGTGTGTGTGTGGCTGTGTGTGTGTGTGACTGTGTGTGTGTGGCTGTGTGTGTGTGTGTGGATGATTGTGTGTGGAGTCTGTCTCAGCAGAATGATCTCTCGTCCTCCCAGATCGACTCAGATGATGTCATCACGCGTGATGAGCAGATCTACCTCCTGATTGGAGCACGAGCCAGGTGTGAGAGGAGGATACGAGCGCAGCTGGACCAGATGAAAGGTGTGTGGAGCCACGTGTGTGTGTGTGTGTGTGTGTAAACCTCAGACTAGACACCAGGGACAGAATGGGTTCAATATCCTGAATGCGTGCATCATGATGACAGATCTGTAGATGTGAAGAGAACAACAGAGAAGCCATGTCCTGAGAGCATGAGAGCTCGTGCTGATAAGGAATGTCTTTGACGGACGTAACCATAGAAACCCCACCTTCAGACCTCAGACGAAAAAACACTAACGTTTTAATTTGGCCGTTATAAAAATGTAAATGTCCCAGAGCAGATGATTGCTGTCCAGGTCTGTGTATCGATACAAGCACATGACTTCATCTGTTATACTTAGTGTTTTCACCTGAATATCCTACTAGATAAACACTAATATAGATCAATTGAGCGATCTTCATGATTATGAAAGAGACAGTTCACCTGATTTTCCAGTCAAAGAAAGAATGTCCAAAAAGATATCTTATTCAAGCTGCTAGAACGTTTGGAACTATTTACCACTTGGGGGACGAATCACTGGCCTAAAGCAAAATCATGTATATCTGTGTGTTCACGTGTGTGTGTGTTCACTTGTGTGTGTGTTCACTTGTGTGTGTGTTCACGTGTGTGTGTGTTCACGTGTGTGTGTGTTCACGCGTGTGTGTGTTCACGCGTGTGTGTGTTCACGCGTGTGTGTGTTCATGCGTGTGTGTGTTCACGCGTGTGTGTGTGTTCACGCGTGTGTGTGTTCACGCGTGTGTGTGTTCACGCGTGTGTGTGTTCACGCGTGTGTGTGTTCACGCGTGTGTGTGTTCACGCGTGTGTGTGTTCACGCGTGTGTGTGTTCACGCGTGTGTGTGTTCACGTGTGTGTGTGTTCACGCGTGTGTGTGTTCACGCGTGTGTGTGTTCACGCGTGTGTGTGTTCACGCGTGTGTGTGTTCACGCGTGTGTGTGTTCACGCGTGTGTGTGTTCACGCGTGTGTGTGTTCACTTGTGTGTGTGTTCACGCGTGTGTGTGTTCACGTGTGTGTGTGTTCACGTGTGTGTGTGTTCACGCGTGTGTGTGTTCACGCGTGTGTGTGTGCGACAGAAGGGAGCTGTGTGTCAGAGTGGGACGGGATCATCTGCTGGCCTGGAGGACTGGCAGGGAAGCTGGTCAGCGTGTCGTGTCCCCAGTACATCTACGACTTCAACCACAGAGGTGAGGCTCAGAACATACAGTACATCTACGACTTCAACCACAGAGGTGAGGCTCAGAACATACAGTACATCTACGACTTCAACCACAGAGGTGAGGCTCAGAACATACCACAGGTGTGAGACTCTGTGTGTGTGTGTTAGACTGTATGTGTGTCTGTGTTAGACTGTATGTGTGTGTGTGTGTTAGACTGTATGTGTGTGTGTTAGACTGTGTGTGTGTGTGTGTGTTAGACTGTGTGTGTGTGTGTGTGTGTGAGACTGTGTGTGTGTCTGTGTTAGACTGTATGTGTGTGTGTGTTAGACTGTATGTGTGTGTGTTAGACTGTGTGTGTGTGTGTGTTAGACTGTATGTGTGTGTGTTAGACTGTGTGTGTGTGTGTTAGACTGTGTGTGTGTCTGTGTTAGACTGTATGTGTGTGTGTGTTAGACTGTATGTGTGTGTGTTAGACTGTGTGTGTGTGTGTTAGACTGTGTGTGTGTCTGTGTTAGACTGTATGTGTGTGTGTGTTAGACTGTATGTGTGTGTGTTAGACTGTGTGTGTGTCTGTGTTAGACTGTATGTGTGTGTGTGTTAGACTGTATGTGTGTGTGTTAGACT
>CAEFZP010001797.1:85000-93765 GCA_903064625.1 Mallotus villosus
CCCGTATGACGAGCAGCTGCTACTACGGGGGCATGATGTCACACACCACCACCCACAGCGTCACCCTCTCCGTGGCCAATCCCAGAGGACTTCCTGCCAATGGGGGCGGGGCGGGAGGGGCGGGGGGCGGGGCCAGACGCCTTGCCTCCCTCCACCCCTTCACCAACCTGCCGGGGTGCATCCCCCGGGACCCAGAGCCCCCCAGTGGCCAGCAGGAAGTGACCCTGAGGAGGCCTGGGGTGGGGGGCGGGGCTAACGGAGGGGACAGGGCTAGCAGAGGAGGTGAGGCTAATGGAGGGGGCGGGGCTAATGGAGGGGGCGGGGCCAACGCAGGAGAACCCCCAGAGCTGTCAGGTAGTGAGGGGCGCAGGAGCACCCAGTCTCTCAAGGAGCTGGAGACCATGCTGTGACCTGGAGACAGTCTACATCCCACCCCACTGGAGGCCATGTGACCTGTTGTCCAGAGTCTGTCCCCTACGTCCACCATGGGGTTATTGATCTTCAGGTCCTCGTCGAGGCATCGCCATAGCAACGGCATTGCAGAGTTGAGGGGGGGGAAGGCTAACCTGCCAGAGTAGCTCTGCTGGGATCCATGCTGTGTCGTCACGCTACATGTGTTTTACATGCTGTGTCGTCACGCTACATGTGTTTTACATGCCCTGTCGTCACGCTACATGTGTTTTACATGCTGTGTCGTCACGCTACATGTGTTTTACATGCTGTGTCGTCACGCTACATGTGTTTTACATGCTGTGTCGGCACGCTACATGTGTCTTACATGCTGTGTCGTCACGCTACATGTGTTTTACATGCCCTGTCGTCACGCTACATGTGTTTTACATGCTGTGTCGTCACGCTACATGTGTTTTACATGTCCTGATGTCACGCTACATGTGTTTTACATGTCCTGACGTCACGCTACATGTGTTTTACATGCCCTGTTGTCACGCTACATGTGTTTTACATGCCCTGACGTCACGCTACATGTGTTTTACATGCCCTGTCGTCACGCTACATGTGTTTTAAATGCTGTGTCGTCACGCTACATGTGTTTTACATTCTGTGTCGTCACGCTACATGTGTTTTACATTCTGTGTCGTCACGCTACATGTGTTTTACATGTCCTGATGTCACGCTACATGTGTTTTACATGTCCTGACGTCACGCTACATGTGTTTTACATTCTGTGTCGTCACGCTACATGTGTTTTACATGTCCTGATGTCACGCTACATGTGTTTTACATTCTGTGTCGTCACGCTACATGTGTTTTACATGTCCTGATGTCACGCTACATGTGTTTTACATGCCGTGTCGTCACGCTACAAGTATTTTACATGCTTCCCCTCCTGCGTATCTCTGTGTGGAAATGTTCGTTCACCTTGGTCCTGCATCATGTTTGACTCTGCTGTAAATATCTGGTATGTATATAGATATATATATCTATATATATATATCTGTTATATCTGTTTCTACGTTGTACCTGTGTGCTCTTCTATGCTGTCATCCTAACAGGAACTTTCAGTTCAATAATGTACAAGTTGTGCAACCATGTCAAGATTTGGTTAAATGTGTTTATTTTGTTAAAAGTGTTTAACCATATCATGTCTTATGTGGAGTGATGTGCTTAAGCTGTGGATGTTTGCGACGCATACCGTAGTAGAATGTTCTAGAGGGGTCGGAGGTAGGGATGAAATGCATGACAAAATAAAGATCAATTTACTCTTTTGTAAAATACAAAATAAATAAATAAATAGTTTGTGAAGTTGTGATTGTAAAGTGACGTTATTAATGTAAGAAGCCTACTCAAAGGCAAAGTAGAGTACAGTAGAGAAGAGTACAGTAGAGTACAGTAGAGTAGAGACCAGGCGTGTGTGTAGATGTGAAGACGTTCCAGATTAAACCACACCAGAGTGTCCTATACCCATCCCCATGTTCTACCACTGAGCTATACCCATCCCCATGTTCTACCACTGAGCTAAACCCATCCCCATGTTCTACCACTGAGCTATACCCATCCCCATGTTCTACCACTGAGCTATACCCATCCCCATGTTCTACCACTGAGCTATACCCATCCCCATGTTCTACCACTGAGCTATACCCATACCCATGTTCTACCACTGAGCTATACCCATCCCCATGTTCTACCACTGAGCTATACCCATCCCCATGCTCTACCACTGAGCTATACCCATCCCCATGTTCTACCACAGAGCTATACCCATCCCCATGCTCTACCACTGAGCTATACCCATCCCCATGTTCTACCACAGAGCTATACCCATCCCCATGGAAAGAGTGCAGAGGCTGATGAGCCAGTAGATGGTTGAAGGGATGGATGGATAGTAGAAAGATAGATCGATAAGTGGACAAATGACTCATAGATGGATGGATGGACAGATGGTAAATCGACCTGTTCAAGCGCAGTGAAAGTCTTAAACGTCGTCTAATATAAACTCACATGTGGTTAACGCTTTCTCTCTCACACATGTACACACACACACACACACACTCTCACCTGTACACACACACACACACACACACACACACACACACACACACACACACACACACACACTCTCACCTGTACACACACACACACACTCTCACCTGTACACACACACACACACACACTCTCACCTGTACACACACACACACACACACCACACACACACTCTCACCTGTACACACACACACACACACACTCTCACCTGTACACACACACACACACATACACATACACTCTCACCTGTTGTCGTCAAAGATGGGAAGTAATAAAGTACAAATAACTGTACTTTAGATTTTCTGGTATCAGAAGCTACTTCACAATTAATTTCGCACACACAACAAACGTAAGCTAGGCTACGAAGCTACCATGGAGCAAGGCAGAAGCTACCATGGAGCAAGACAGAAGCTACCATGGAGCAAGGCAGAAGCTAACATGGAGCAAGACAGAAGCTACCATGGAGCAAGGCAGAAGCTAACATGGAGCAAGACAGAAGCTACCATGGAGCAAGGCAGAAGCTACCATGGAGCCAGAAGCTACCATGGAGCAAGGCAGAAGCTACCATGGAGCAAGACAGAAGCTACCATGGAGCAAGACAGAAGCTACCATGGAGCAAGACAGAAGCTACCATGGAGCAAGGCAGAAGGTACCATGGAGCAAGACAGAAGCTACCATGGAGCAAGACAGAAGCTACCATGGAGCAAGGCAGAAGGCAACTAGAAGAATGGCCACGTTATGAATGAGACACAGGGAGTTTGCGATGTTCACATGACTGAGTATAGAGACATTCCTGATCACCCATGGCCATATATGAGGGAGATGTTCGAAATTGTCTGCGTCAAAAAGTGTCTTTTTGTATTAATGTATGAATATGATGTGAGGTCCAGTTACCAGGAACTACTAGAAACAGGTAGTAGTAATGGAGTGTAGTCAGTACTTTTTACCAGTCTTTTTAAACATGAGTTTTTGTACTTTTACTTGAGTGTGTACTTTGTACTTTTTCCATGTCTGCTTGTCGTGAGGCGCAGAAGCATTCCAAGAAGCTGACTCCCTTCCTGGACCTGAGAGATGCCCCCTCTTCCTCTGCTGTCAAATATTGACCTCTCTGTTATACTGCATGTTGACCCAGGCTGCGGTCGGAAAAACACGTCTTCTGCTCAACTTCTCTATTCTCCCTTTCCTCTGCTGTGTCGCTCTGTTTGAACTGCAGCGCACAATACAGACTTGTTTTCATGTTTGTTCCGCAGACTTTAGAGAAGTCTAGTCCTTTGAGTTACTGGTGGCAGGACAATCATTTGTTTTTAAAAACATGCAGCTAAGTATCATTTAAGCACACACACCTCGCTGGCTGGGCGGCTGTTGACATGACTGTTGGGAACCTGGAGGTGAAAGGGTTAGGGTTAGGCCTCAAACCTTCCATCCCTGAGCCCTCCTGCCCCAAACCGCCTCACAACACTATCTAGAATTTCACATGAGGGCCAGAGACACAGAGACACAGAGACAGTCAGAGGACCCAGAGACAGTCAGAGGACCCAGAGACCCAGAGACAGTCAGAGGACCCAGAGACAGTCAGAGGACCCAGAGACAGTCAGAGGACCCAGAGACCCAGAGACAGTCAGAGGACCCAGAGCCAGTCAGAGGACCCAGAGACCCAGAGACAGTCAGAGGACCCAGAGCCAGTCAGAGGACCCAGAGACCCAGAGACAGTCAGAGACCCAGAGACAGTCAGAGGACCCAGAGACACAGAGACACTGAGACAGTCAGAGGACACAGAGACACAGAGACCCAGAGACACAGAGACCCAGAGACAGTCAGAGGACCCAGAGACCCAGAGACAGTCAGAGGACCCAGAGCCAGTCAGAGGACCCAGAGACCCAGAGACCCAGAGACAGTCAGAGGACCCAGAGACCCAGAGACAGTCAGAGGACCCAGAGACACAGAGACACAGAGACAGTCAGAGGACACAGAGACCCAGAGACCCAGAGACAGTCAGAGGACCCAGAGACCCAGAGACAGTCAGAGGACCCAGAGACACAGAGACCCAGAGACAGTCAGAGGACCCAGAGACACAGAGACCCAGAGACAGTCAGAGGACCCAGAGACAGTCAGAGGACCCAGAGACAGTCAGAGGACCCAGAGACACTGATCCAGTCAGAGGACCCAGAGACCCAGAGACACAGAGACACAGAGACAGTCAGAGGACCCAGAGACACAGAGACCCAGAGACAGTCAGAAGACCCAGAGACAGTCAGAGGACCCAGAGACAGTCAGAGGACCCAGAGACAGTCAGAGGACCCAGAGACCCAGAGACACTGAGACTGTCAGAAGACCCAGAGACTCTCAGTCTGCAGGGCTGGATTGTTGACCCTCAGACGCTCTCTCATCTACACAACATGACTAAGATTAATAACGACACAAAATGGTGGTAGAAGACAGCTAAAAATAAAACCGTTATTCAACACATGGACGAGAGACAGTACACCTCAGCCCACGAGAGGGTGAGCTGAGGTGAGCTGGTGGGAATCTGAACATTCCAAATCTGTTGAGTTTAACTGTTTGAATTTTATGGGGGATTAAATATCCATTTGCTCTGTTCAGATGTGATTATGGTGACTGATTATTCTCACATTTTTACATTGTATATTTAAGGACTGCACAATTTTTATTTGTATATGTTTACTGTATGCACCTACCCACTAAAGTAAATTCCTTGTTTGTGTAAACTTACTAAAACTTTATTCTGATTAAAAATGTATAAATGAGGCATTAACGTCTGTTAAGAGAATTTTAAAACTAAGAGACCATAAGAAAGCCCTGGAATCCTTCTGATGTGATGTGCATTTACATAAAATATTATAATACACACCAGGGGGAGAATTCATTCATAAAATGAAAGAAATGCGGCTTTCCACAAGACCATATCATCTTGTGAATGTGACATTTTCCAAGTAAAACTAACAGTTGAACGATATGCATATACAGCAAGCATAATGGAGCCAATCCATCTATATTTCGGCTTGAATGGCCGGGACACGTGCACACAGTATGCAGGACACGTGTGGCAGCCATGTGTACACGTACTTAGCAGGAAGTATATTATGGGCTTTACCTGAAAAGGTGATGTCGTACTGCTATCACAATGGAACACGGATCATGCGCCCCATCTAGTGGTCAACTTGTGAAGTACATCCGTAATATGTTTGCTCTGTCCTCCTTTCACTGTGTGACAACAAAGTTTTAAAAGTAAAAAAATATATATATATACATCAAAAAGGTTTAGGAACGTTGAACGAACATTTTCGAAAAAAAGTTTCGAAAGGTTAAAATAATAATGTTGGTTTGCTTCATTGATGAATAGCCTGCTTGAGGATGACGACTGAACTATTGAGTGCTTCTCTGATTTCCTCTCCTCCTCTCTCCTTTTACTGTGTGAAAACATATTTTCAAAAACAAGTTTAGAAAGGTTGCAAAAATATTTTCGAAAAAAAGATTTAGATATTTTTTTGAAAGGTTGGCAAAAAAAAATCGCTAAAATAAATTTGGACAGGTTAAATTAATATTTTCGAAATACAGTTTTTAAAAGATGACTTAATATTTTCGAAAAAAAGTTTTAAAAAGGTTGAACAAATATTTTACATCATCAATAAATATGTTTGCATCATTGATGAGGACTATTCGACTGTACTTGCTCTGCTTAACTCTGTTCTCTGTTCTCTCCCCTCTCTTCTTCTCGAAAGTTTTGAAAGGCAGAATAATCATTTTTTGTAGTAAATTATGAATGAGACAGGGAGTTGGCGATGCTAATATGACTGAGAATAGAGAGATTCCTGATCACCCGTGGTCATAAATGAGATGTTCGACATTGTCGCCTTTAAGAGGGATGATTCCATGTTAGAGCAATAGCACCTCCAAATGTCTGTGCACGTGGTCCAAAGTATGCTGCTGGCTACTCGTCATCATATTCAGTGAGGTCATGATGATGTAAAACTATAGGCGGGGTCAAGCAGACGGCTTGAGACATGCGATAAGGGTGACAGGACAGGTTTCATGTCGCACGGACTGGATATCATATTATCCATTGTCACTGATAGTGTTTATGTACCTGGGGGCTTCGCGGGTCTGGACGGCAAAGAGCGAGCAGGTCTCGGATGCGCCTCTTGCGTTTTCACCGGGAACCGGAGAGCGCATGAGAAGAGTGTTTTGCAAGGGAGGGGTTCCCGTGATTCAGGAGCGAAGCAGCGGGCCGGTCGCTGAACCGTCTCGTGATGGAGCCGGGCTGTGTTCAGGAAACGATGGCTACGGTAGATGTCTCAAAGACAGCTTCGTCTCGGAACGTGGCGGTAGAACGCAAGAACCTCATAACCGTGTGCAGGTAAGGCGTTGAATATCCGATATGCTCGAGACTGTTACAACAGCATTAAGTATTCGTTCGTGCTAGCAGGTTCTTGTAGACGCAGCTGATGTATGTTTATAATCGTGTTTGTCTAGACATTAGAAATATTTGTCATTTTTAAGGCGATAGAATTATATCCCATCATTTACCGTCATTATTTTCTGCTCCACAACAGAAAATAGTCACCATGAAAACTGACGTCATCCTTATAGCCGATCACACTAGTGACTAACAACGGCTTGGGTAGGGTGTTTCTCGAGCGACCCTCTCGTTGAAGTAAAGGTGCGTTTAGCGGCTTTACTCTGATGGCCATAATGTAGCCAATCTACAGTTTAATTTGAGTCCGTCTCATCCACTTGTAAACTTCCGTCAATTCGAAAGATTAGATTTATTTTCGCTTCACGGATGGTGTCGTTGCTATGACGACAACCTTCTAGGGGCAAGGACATAGCTCTGGTACCCTGGGGTACACACACACACACACACACACACACACACACACACACACACACACACACACACACACACACACACACACACACACACACACAGGCATGTCTTTAAGCTGTTCACAAGTAGGCTAAAGCAGACACACTTTGCTGTTTTAGCAGAAAATGGTCCTGATCTGCATCTAAGCAGACAACACCCTCAGAACGAACACAGACAGGAAGTCAGCTGCCTCACTAACCCTAAACCAGGGGTAGGCCTTTCGCTCAGAGGTACAGCTGTTGACCACACATCAAGTTGCTGCAGGTTCAGATCCCCCCTTTCTACGTCACCTACGTCATAAATACACGATTATTATTATTATTATAACCAACCAGCAGTAGCCTTGGGTGCTAATGCTCCAGTGTTAACCCAGGGAGTGATGCTCCAGTGTTAACCCAGGGAGTGATGCTCCAGTGTTAACCCAGGGAGTGATGCTCCAGTGTTAACCCAGGGAGTGATGCTCCAGTGTTAACCCAGGGAGTGATGCTCCAGTGTTAACCCAGGGAGTGATGCTCCAGTGTTAACCCAGGGAGTGATGCTCCAAGGCAGCCTGATACAGGCCGTGGGGACTGAAAGAGACATTGTTGTCCTCTGAACAATGGAGAATGAAATCACGCCTCTCTGGGGCTCCATGGTTAGCATGAGCATCAAGTGTTCGTCAGGAGACAGTGTGTGTATACTGGGCTGTTAGTGTGTGTGCAGTATGTGTGTGTGTGTACCATGTGTACTGTGTGTGTGCAGTATGTGTGTGTACCATGTGTACTGTGTGTGTGCAGTATGTTGTGTGTGTGTACTGTGTGTGTGCAGTATGTGTGTGTGTGTACTGTGTGTGTGCAGTATGCGGGGCGGTGTCTGTCCAGGATTGCTGAACCACTGTGCTCCCCCTGAGGGGGTGATGTCATACATCTCACTAGCTAAACAGCATCTCTCCTCAGGTTCTCGGTGAAGACTCTGCTGGAGAAGTCCACGGCCGAGCCCATCGACGACACGTCCGAGGAGTTCATCAACCTGGCCTCCATCTTGGAGCACATTCTGAGCCATCGCTTCAAAGGTAACCACCTGACCCCTGGTCCGGACCACTAACCCTGCCCCCCTATCTTGACCCCTGACCTATCTTGACCCCTGACCTCTGTGGTGTTCTGTCAGGGACGGGAAGCTGGTTTGACGGACAGCGTAGCTACTGGGACTTCATCCGTCTGGCCTGTAGCAAAGTGCCCAACAGCTGCATCAGCAGCATAGAGAACATGGAGAACATCAGTTCCTCCCGTGCCAAGGCAAGAACCACAACATCCTGGGTGTTTCTGTGTGTTGACTGGGTGTTTCTGTGTCTGACTGAGTGTTTCAGTGTCTGACTGAGTGTTTCAGTGTCTGACTG
>CAEFZP010001798.1:0-22293 GCA_903064625.1 Mallotus villosus
GGGAGTGCTAAAAGTGAAAACAAGGTTATATATATATTACACTTTTACAAAAATATATAAAATACACTTTAAAAAAATTCAATATAATACAATACAATAAAATAAACAGTTAATCAATAGGGTATGACAAGAAGGGCTACTAGCAGGTGCAGGAGTCAACTAAGATTTTATGCAGATTTAGTTTGAAGACAGAGAGAGAGGTGAAGACAGAAAGTTTAAGGGTGTTTTGAAGGGTGTACCAGTCAAAGGCTGCAGCGAACCGGAAGGCACTGCGTCCAAAGACAGTGCGGACTGTGGGGATGGAGAGGTTGATGAAAGCACTGGACCTTAGATTACGGGCAGGGTGGGAGAGGTGTAGAAGAGAAGAGAGGTAGAGAGGTGTTATGCCGAGAATGGATTTGTAGATGAGCAGAAACCAGTGATGGAGCCGTCTGGTGTGAAGGGAAGTCCAGTCTACCAGGTTGTAGAGGTTGCAGTGGTGAGTAGTGAATGGAGCCCCTGTAGCAAAGCGGATGGCAGAATGGTGGAGTGGGTCCAATTTGCTGAGAGTGGAGTGAGATGCAGTTCTGTAGATGGTGTCACCGTAATCAAAAATGGGCAGGATGGTCATTTTGACGAGTGTGTGTTTGGCTGCATGAGTGAAGGAGGCCTTATTGCGGTAAAGGAAGCTCAGACGAGCTTTGACTTTTGATTGTAAGTGCTTGATGTGGGTGGTGAATGAGAGGGATGAATCCAGCCAGAGGCCAAGGTATTTGTAACAAGAAACAAATTCTAGTTCAGAGCCGTCGGCACAGAGGATTTTTGGGACAGAGGTGGGAGCGTGTTTCCGGTCAAAGATAATGCATTTGGTTTTTTTGGTGTTGAGCAGAAGATGAAGGCTATGGAAATGCTGTTCTACGGAAGTGAGACTGTGTTGTAGTGTGGCCGCCACAGAGGGGAGAGAAGGGCCCTCTGAGTATATGATGGTGTCATCAGCATATAGGTGGATCTTGGAGTTGCCTGCATTCCTGGTTATATTGTTAATGTAGATGGAGAATAGTGTTGGGCCTAAAATAGAACCCTGTGGCACCCCTTTGGTGATGGTGAGAGGGGCTGATTTGATGTTATCCGATTTAACTTGCTGGACTCGGTGGATTAAGTAGCTGGCAAACCAATTGCAGGAGTGTGGTGAAAGACCGATGCTGGAAAGCCTCTGTAGGAGGATGGGATGGATGACGGAGTCAAAGGCCTTAGAGAGGTCAATGAAGGCAGCGATGCAGGTCTGCTTGGAGTCCAGAGAGGAAACAATATCATCGAGGACCTTCAGCGTGGCTGTGATGCACCCATGGCCTGGCCGGAACCCAGACTGCAAGTTGGACAGGATGTTGTTGGAGGTTAAGAAGTGGCTAAGCTGTTTATGTACCAGTTTCTCTAAGACCTTAGCCAGGCACGGCAGGATGGAAATAGGCCTATAACAGTTGGGATCAGAGCTGGAACCTCCTTTGAAGAGAGGGAAGACAAGTGCGGATTTCCAGTCTACAGGGAAGATGGACAGTTCCAGAGACATGTTGAAAAGCCGTGTGATGGGGACAGCAATGACAGGAGCAGCAGCTTTTAAAAACATAGGCGCGAGCCCGTCAGAGCCAGCTGACTTGTTGGAGTCCAGTTTGGTGAGATTCTCTAGGACTTCCGCGGTTGTAATGGGTCTGAAGGAGAAAGTGCCAGAGCTGGAGGTTGTAGGTGAAGGTGAAAGTGAAGGAGCAGCAGTGGAGGGCTTAGTAGGGAAAACATGAGCTGAGTTAACAAAATGCTGATTGAAAAGTGAGGCCATATGAGACTTGTCAGTAACAACAATGTCACCAAAGGTCATTGCATCGGGAAGGTGGGGTGAAGTGAGCTTGTTTTCCATGGACTTAACTGTTTTCCAAAACTTCCTGGGGTCAGAGCCGCAGGATGCAAATTTGTCCAGAAAATGAGTGACTTTAGCTTTTCTGACGGCCTGAGTGCTTTTATTTCTGCATTGCCGAAAGGCAAGCCAATCAGCAGGAGACTGGGAGGAACGGGCTTTCTGCCATAAGGTGTTCTTCTGGCGAATTAAAGCAGCCAAATCACTTGAAAACCAGGGGCTGAAACGATCCTTGATCCGTAATTTTAAGAGTGGAGCGTGTTTATTGATGATCTGACTGAAAGTTGATTTGAAAAAGGACCAGGCCTCCTCCATAGTAGGGAGAGTATTAATTGTGTCCCAGCTCACTGCAGCAGTGTCGTGGAGAAAGGCTTCCAGGTCAAAGTTCTTCAGGGAACGTTTGGAGACGATCACAGGTGGGCGCTTAGCTGAGGAGGCGGAGCGCGTGCAGGCAATAGCACAATGATCACTCAGATCTTGACTGAAAACACCAGATTTATAATTAAAGGGGGCGTTCGTTAGTATAACGTCTATCAGCGTAGCAGATGAAGGAGATTTTAGATTGAGTCTGGTGGGCTCTGAAATAATTTGGTAGAGGTTTAGGGCGTCAAATTGCTGAACAACCCGATCTGGGGGATTAGTCATGTCCCAATTCAAGTCCCCCAATAAAATGAACTCGGAGGAGATGTGTGGGGCCAGAAGTTCACTGAGAATAGTTAAAGAACAAAGTGGGGCAGAGGGTGGTCTGTAGCAGACAGCAACAGAGAGAGAGAAATTGTTGCACAGTTTGATCTTTAACACTAGCAGTTCAAGTAGCTTAGGAACAGATTTTGACAGAGCAACAGTACATTGCAGATGATCTTTAACATACAGAGCAACACCACCTCCTTTAGTTGCTCTGTCCTGCCGAAATACATTATAACCCGGGATGAAAATGTCAGGATTGGCAATGCTTTTTTAAGCCATGATTCAGAAATAGCAAGAACATCAGGTGTAACAGTGTGAACCCAGGATTTCAACAGGTCAAGTTTAGGTAACAGGCTGCGAATGTTAATGTGCAAGAAACCCAAACATGTGCGATCACAGAAATCATTAAATGCCAAATGAGGAAGACCCAGAGCTTTACGTGAACAGAAGTCAGTGAAACTCAGGTCTTTCGAACAGGAGTTTACATTAGAGCATGGATCATTGACAGGCATAGGATTAATAGTAACTACAGGACCAGGGTGAACATGAATATTACCAGACAGAATTAAAAGCAGAGTAATCAGAGCCCGACAAAAGGGTAACAGAGAGCCATAGTGGTTCTTTTTTGAGTGTACATTATTGACAGAAGGCAGCAAAGTCATTCTTTGGAGCAGTCTCATTACATGACATGCAATAAGAGGTAAGATAAAATACCTGGTTTCATTAGAAGGAAGACCAAGTAGTCTGGTTAGCAACAAATTTGAGTCTCTTTCGAATGCATAGTCACTTGCTGTTACTGGGGTGGGTAATGTTATATGTAAAGGATTGCAGGATTTGTGCTTGAATGAACAGTGGGATGGTGAGATTATGATGAAAAGCACAACAATAGAGTAGAACAGGTGTGCTTCAGCCATGGCAGGGACAAAGGGGAAGAGGTGTGCGTTTCAGCAAGCGTCAATGTTAAATCCTAAAATGTGCAGCAATCAGACCAGGAAAATGGATTTCCTGTTAGCAACGAAAACCAGCAGAGGTGAATAGCAGCCAGGCAGTGGAGCTAGCAGGCTGACAGGCAGCAGAGTTAATTTGCAGGACAGCAAACAGCAGCAAAAGGCAGCCCAGAGGCGATGCTAGCAGGTTAGCTATAGCAGCATTAGCAAACCAGCAGCAGTGTTAGCAGGATAGCAGCAAGGCATTGGCAGCCTGGCATACAGCAGTGAAGGCAGCTCAGCAGCGGTGTTAGCAGGTAACATACTAACTCACCCCTGGATCCTCCATCCCCTGGAGGTGATGAAGATTGAATAGGAGTACCCGATTCAGCGGCCAGGCAGGTGGATAGAGCTAGCAGCAGCCAGGTGGATAGAAGCTAGCAGCAGGCCCAGGCCTGATTAGCCCAGCTTAGAGCAGAAGTAGCATCCATAGACTCATAAAAATACTCACAAAAGTAAATGTTCTAAAAGCTTGTGAGGAGATATCAATAAAAGCAGAAAACTGAACCTTTTACAAGGATAAAAAAGCAGTCAATTCCATTAAAAACAACTTATTCCAGAGAGAAGTGTGCAGCATGAGTTGTCATGTCTTTGCAATCAAGTGAATTGATTGCAAAGACATGACTCCTTCTTACAGGAGAAGAGAAGGCAAGACAGAGTTTGCTCTCTTCATAATTATAAATGAGGTAGTAACCAATGCAGATCATCCCTAAAACACAACTTATTTTGTTCAATAGAGGCACAAATAGAATTTGGGACTCAGAGAGCGAAGATGAGCAACCCAGAGGGGTTAACACCAGGGCACCTTTAAGTTTACCCCCAGCCCCAGTTATTGCTCCTCCAACTCCCACCAGATGTGGAAGAAATTGGGATTTCCTGTGTGCTTACATTATTCACTAATCAATAGAACTAGTCATTGCATACTAGTTAGTATGTTTTCATGTAAGCTTAATATTATTAAGTGTAGATTGTGCCTATGGGTCAGGGTTAATAGATGTTCGGGGTCAGGAGAAAGTACCGGCTAAAGGTTCCTTGTCATGGTTACAAGGAGAGCTCCACCAATGAACTCTCTGGTCTGAGAGTTGTCATGTGTGGGGAGCAGTGAATCTCTTTCTCTGAGACTGTTGAAACGTCATTACTGCCTGACTGTCACTATCTATGTTTACATTCTTGTGCCCTATAAAAGATGGTCCTCCGGCCTTCAGTGCGGAGAGAGACGTGATTGAGACCTAAGCCTGGTGTTGTCGTTTTTATTGTCAGAGGTCTGGTTTTCTCTCCCAATCTGCAGATTGATAAATACTTATTGAAATCCAGAACTCAACTGAACTTAGTCACTCCGTTTATGAAGATTGGTTTATGAAGGTTTCCATGCTCAAGTTTGGTCTGTGATGAAGAAAATGTTTTATTCAATCGAATTGTTTGGTCCGGATTTGAGCATTGGCGAAACTGAAGGTGTCAGAATAATTACAAAACACGCGTCAAAGTTGTCGTGTGTGAGTCTGGCCAATCATGAAATAGCTGTGTCGTCATTTGAACCCGTGCAGTTGCTCTTCAGAAAATGCGCTAATAGGTGCGTTCGACATGACCTGTCTTCATGCAGCCCTGCACCCGGCTGCAGGCGGCTGACTTGAAACAGTGAATTCTGGTTAGACTTTTTGTCCGACTTGAGACGGCGCCGAGGCTAGGTCACTGTGACGTAGCCATCAAAGTACCGTGAGATTGATTCAAGAACTGCCGGCTGTGTAGCCGAGCGCATTTTCTCAAGAGCAACTGCACGGGTTCAAATGACGACACAGCTATTCCAGACCAAACAATTTGATTGAATAAAACATTTGTTGAAGAAAGGGTTTTGGGCCACCTCTTCTACTAACGGAAAGACTAAGTTTAATTATAAATAAAGTAAAGTAAGCAAACAGCGCTTGATCGGCCATGACTGACATCAACGCAGCAAACCACGAGAAGCTGAACGTCCGACTTCACAGAGCCGTTATCAACTCCTCCCCGACTGCAAGCGGCTACTCTCGCCGGTGGTTTCATGCAGCCGCAGTCCATGTCGAACGCACCTATTGATAGATGCCACCTAGGTCACTTCCAAACAGAACGCTGCCATATTTACTACCAATCTCGCTCAGTATGGCCGCCCACACTGCTCATTTAAATGACGAAGAGAGACAGCGATATGTCGAAAAAGTGTCCATTTTAGCCTCCGATCCTTATTTGTTGTTCTTTTGTCCCTTATTATCTGCCCCACGCTTGCCTCAATTGGCTTTCCATGACATCTATATTTACCTTGTACATAATCCCTCCCCATACAGCGGGGACAGCTTGAAGGCGTTCAAAAGCACAGATGCCTATCAATATGCTGTGGCTGGATGGGTGAAAGACGTGAAAGTGCGGCACTTGTCCACCAAGGATTTATATGTAATCATGGGAAATGTTAAAAATGTTTAAAAATATATATATATTTAGGTGGTAGTTTATGTTGTGTTATTAGGTGTAGACCCTAATACTTAAGAAGGACGAGACAACACCGGGTTGATATAGATGACTGGAGCTTTACTGTAACGTGTTCAGTACATCATACCACTCCTGAACTCCCTAGCCTCTAGGGGGCAGGATTCATTCACTAACATAACATCCCCCTTCCTTAGTTCTGTAATAAACATTTCAGTTAAGTATCAATATTTCTTTGTTTTACTGTCAACTCGTTATTGAACTCATTCTACCATTTCTTCAATGTTATACTCTATATTTCCTTTTCTTACAACAAAATATTTTCAACAGAGATTACTTGAACTTCACAAAATCACAATACATAAAGTCACATTCAGTGTGACAGTGACTGCTAGGGCCTCTTTCTCGATCTGGGCATATCTTCTTTCTGTGTCACTGAGAGCACGTGAAGGATATGCTACTGGTTTCAGTGTGTGGTCTTCTTGTTTCTGTAGCAGGACAGCTCCCAAAGCATACGAGGATGAGTCGGCAGACACAACCGTATATGCCTGTGTGTTGTACAGTGCCATGACAGGTGGGCTACTGAGCTCTCATTTGATGCTGTCAAGCGGCTGTTGCTGGGGTTGTCCCCATGTCCTCACTTCCGTAGAACAGCATTTCCATAGCCTTCATCTTCTGCTCAACACCAAAAAAAACAAATGCATTATCTTTGACCGGAAACACGCTCCCACCTCTGTCCCAAAAATCCTCTGTGCCGACGGCTCTGAACTAGAATTTGTTTCTTGTTACAAATACCTTGGCCTCTGGCTGGATTCATCCCTCTCATTCACCACCCACATCAAGCACTTACAATCAAAAGTCAAAGCTCGTCTGAGCTTCCTTTACCGCAATAAGGCCTCCTTCACTCATGCAGCCAAACACACACTCGTCAAAATGACCATCCTGCCCATTTTTGATTACGGTGACACCATCTACAGAACTGCATCTCACTCCACTCTCAGCAAATTGGACCCACTCCACCATTCTGCCATCCGCTTTGCTACAGGGGCTCCATTCACTACTCACCACTGCAACCTCTACAACCTGGTAGACTGGACTTCCCTTCACACCAGACGGCTCCATCACTGGTTTCTGCTCATCTACAAATCCATTCTCGGCATAACACCTCTCTACCTCTCTTCTCTTCTACACCTCTCCCACCCTGCCCGTAATCTAAGGTCCAGTGCTTTCATCAACCTCTCCATCCCCACAGTCCGCACTGTCTTTGGACGCAGTGCCTTCCGGTTCGCTGCAGCCTTTGACTGGTACACCCTTCAAAACACCCTTAAACTTTCTGTCTTCACCTCTCTCTCTGTCTTCAAACTAAATCTGCATAAAATCTTAGTTGACTCCTGCACCTGCTAGTAGCCCTTCTTGTCATACCCTATTGATTAACTGTTTATTTTATTGTATTGTATTATATTGAATTTTTTTAAAGTGTATTTTATATATTTTTGTAAAAGTGTAATATATATATAACCTTGTTTTCACTTTTAGCACTCCCCTCCCTCTTCCCCTTCAGGCTGCACTTGAAAATAAGAATTTTGTTCTTAATTTGCTTGCCTGGGTAAATAAAGGTTAAATAAAAAATAAATGTCCACATATTTTTCACTCGCAGAAGATCTCGCAGTGGCTGTGTCTTCTCTGCCAGCTGAGGTATGTATTTCCCCAGGTGGTTCACCATGCCCAGGAACCGTCTCACCCCGCTGACGTCTCTAGGCTCCTCCATGGCAGCGACCGCTTTTATCTTGTTTGGATCCGCTCTGACGCCCTGAGCGTCGATGACTTGACCCAGGAACTTGACTGAGCTTTTTGAAAACTCAAATTTTTCTGTTTTCAGTGTCACGCCATTCTCTTCCAGCCTTTTCAGCACTTTCCACAGGCGGCCATCATGGGTTGACTGCGTCTCAGCGTAGACCAGCACATCATCCATCTGGCACAGCACTCCCTCTAAGGCTTAGCCCTCCAGTATCCTCGGCATTCTTCGTTGGAAGTGCTCTGGTGCTGATGAAATTCCAAAGCATAAGCGGTTAAAACAGTACCGTCCAAAAGGTGTGATGAATGTGGTAAGTAATCTGGAGTCTTCAGAAAGAGGGACATTTTTAGAATACTTTGGCGCCTTCTAGCTGACCTAGAGTATGCTCAACTGATGGCAGCATGTGTTTTTCTCACCTCACTGACTTATTTAGCTTTGTCAAATCCACACAGATACGAACCTCATCGTTTTGGAACTGTGACCATACCAGCACACCAGTCGGTGGGTTGTTCAACTTTTGAGATCACTCCTAGATCTTCCATGCGTTTCAGTTCCTTTTTGACCTTGCCCATGAGAGGTAGCGGTATGCGTCTTGGGGTTGACAAAGAGTATGGCTTTGCGTCTGAATTCAGCTTTACCTCGTATTCTCCATTTCATTTTCGCAATCCGCTGAATAACTTTGGGAATTGTTCTTTCACATTTTCTTGACTGATGGCACCATTAATGCCAGCTACTCTGGCTACAAGTCCCAGTGCAACACTAGCAGTGCGGCCAAGTAGTCCTGACTTCAGCCCCGATACAACGTAAACATCCTGCTCATTGCTGTTTTTTAAACTGACACTCTTCAGTGTGGCAGTGAATTTTCCTTTAACAGGGAGGCGGTTCATTCCTGCCCCATATAAGACTTTGTCAGACTTCTGTAATGGTGGGAAACTTTTTCACGCCTTGTACTCTGACTCGGGGAGAACGGTTACGTCTGCCCCTGTGTCTATCTTCAGCTGTGTTTCAAGCTCGTTTACCCTAAGTTCTGTCACCCACCCAGGATTCATTCACTAACATAACAGTTTACGCTGACTAGGTAGCGAGTTGTTTGCTAAGTGGCTAACAGCTAGCACTCATCTTCGTGCCACTTAGCTCACGGCTAGCTGTCATTAATCAGAAAAATGTTCTTTAACGTCAGATGTGGTTATACTCATTGTTTATTTCCACAGAGAAGGCTTAACGGAGTACAAAACAGTTTTTCTTATTTCTTCAGTAAGAAATACATCCACAAAACAAACAATCTTAACATAAAAATAATACGGTGTAAAATAAATAGTTCTGCGAAGCTAAATGAAAAAAGCACTCTACAAGAATAGCTAATGTTAGCCCCCAGGCTAGCAACAATAGTTTTGTCCAAACCAATTTGTACACCAGTAAATGAACTCATTTGCAGTACTTGACCCTACAAACTGTAACTCTACACTTAAATAAGCAACGTGAACAAATGGGCTGAGTAGGTGGTTATCAACATACATATTTACACTTTTGTGGTACACGCTACCGCTTAACCTGGGGGGTATTCCATCAACGTCGATTAAGGAAAAGCGAGACTTATTTCGCCAAGTCTCACTTACTTCAGCGAGAGTTCCGTTCCATTAAGGTGGCTTATTTTAGTTCAAGCTACGTAACCAAGGTAACTTATACTTCGGAACTAGCCTGCTCCGTGTCAGGCTAAAAGTCAAGCTAAACTAATATGTGTTGCAAAGAATTTCAAACAAGCGGAAACAGAATCTGAAAAGACAGTTCCGTCGAGTAAATTCTTGCGCGCAAGAACTTTAGTCCGTGAATTTAGGTGAATTTTAGTCCGTGTTCGGAAACGTAGCCTAAATTAAGACTTTTTGAAGTGCATAGCCTACATGAACGATTTACGTGTTTAATTCATTTCCCAAAAATATATACATTTAAATAAACAAGTTAAGAAATAATGTCACTTTAACAGTTTTCAAAAGCCATTGGTTAAGTGACATAAAATAAGGCCTTTAGAAACTAAACAGAGCGTCTAGACAAGTTACAATCGTTTATGGCGTATCCGTTCTTTGACAACCCTTTTATTTGTTATCTTAATAAATGCGTGCGGCAAAGTTATTTTGAAGTAGGCCTAATTGATTAGGCCTAATTGTGTTCAAGATGTGAAGACAAAAACATTATTAGCCCACATCAAGTTCAATTAACCATGGCCTTCTTCATTGTTTTGAATTTGATCCTACAATTTTCTATTGCTGACACGTTCTTTTTTGGGGTTATATTCTCAATCTCCGGTTGAGAATATCGGCCATAGGCCCATGTCATGTTAATTGCGGCAACCCTTTTTGGGGACAACTCCAAAAAACTCAAAAAATCTATTTACGCTGCTGAAACAACACCACTCTGCTGGTTTAGCTACGCTTTGCTTCTTGCGACATAACTCCTCTTTTCGACGATCGCCTTATCTGGGCTGCACAGTCTAAGCTTTTGAGGTCTAGCTTGACTTAGCGTTGCCTGTTAGTGGAACGGAACGTTAGTGGAACGGCTTGAGGCTTAAGTCTGAGTTGACGTTTACCCAAGTGAGACTTATTCGTTTTAGCGAGACTTGCGTTAGCGACGTTGATGGAATACCCCCCCGGGGGGTTAAGCGGTAGCGTCATCAATCCATCAATGTCGATTCCATCAATGTCGATTAAGGAAAAGCGAGACTTATTTCGCCGAGGGTTCCGTATTAAGGTGGCTTATTTTAGTTCAAGCTACGTAACCAAGATAATTCACACTTCGGAACTAGCCTGCTCTGTGTCAGGCTAAAAGTCAAGCTAAACTAATATGTGTTGCAAAGAATTTAAAACAAGCGGAAACAGAATCTCAAAAGACAGTTCCGTCAAGTAAATTCCTGCGCGCAAGAACTTTATCCGTGAATTTAGTACTGCCGTGTTCGGAAACGTACCTAAATTAAGACTTTTTGAAGTGCATAGCCTACATGAACGATTTACGTGTTTAATTCATTTCCCAACAAATATATACATTTAAATAAACAAGTTAGATAATGTCACTTTAACTGTTTTCAAAAGCCATTGGTTAAGTGACATTAAATAAGGCCTTAGAAACTAAGCAGAGCGTCTAGACAAGTTACAATCGCTTATGGCGTATCCGTTCTTTGACAACCCTTTTATTTGTTATCTTAATAAATGCGTGCGGCCAAGTTATTTTGAAGTAGCCTAATGATTAGCCTAATTGTGTTCAAGATGTGAAGACAAAAACATTATTAGCCCACATCAAGTTCAATTAACCATGGCCTTCTTCATTGTTTTGAATTTTGATCCTACAATTTTCTATTGCTGACACGTTCTTTTTTGGGTTATATTCTCAATCTCCGGTTGAGAATATCGGCCATAGGCCCATGTCATGTTAATTGCGGCAACCCTTTTTGGGGACAACTCCAAAAACTCAAAAAATCTATTTACGCTGCTGAAACAACACCACTCTGCTGGTTTAGCCTACGCTTTGCTTCTTGCGACATAACTCCTCTTTTCGACGATCGCCTTATCTGGGCTGCACAGTCTAAGCTTATTGAGGTCTAGCTTGACTTAGCGTTGCCTGTTAGTGGAACGGAACGTTAGTGGAACGGCTTGAGGCTTAAGTCTGAGTTGACGTTTACCCAAGTGAGACTTATTCGTTTTAGCGAGACTTGCGTTAGCGACGTTGATGGAATACCCCCCTGCTACCTAACGAGTACAAAACAGTTTTAAACAAGCGTGGCGATCTAACCAAATCAAGTGCAAACTACGGTGGCTCGTACAACCACTAGGTACAACCACTGCCCCCTACAGGCCTTCTTAAGGCTACTATCTTACTTAAACAATTTGTGGTGGGTTACTCTGATCATTGTTGATGTCAGTGCCGTGCTGCTAGTGAGCACTTCAGCTTTCTGTTAGAGCTGTAGCTGCTCAGTTTTAGTGCTAGCTGCTACCTGGATTGTCCTACAGAAGGTTTCCAGCTATGATTGTGCTATCCATTACAACAATTGTAGGAGAATAAACCTTTGAAAAGATATTCACTATTTAACAGTGTGTTCTTCACTTAACAGGTCCATAATTCACAGGCTCTCAACACTAAGCCAACAAGGCCATGGGTAGTGGTGCAGGAGGCAGGGACTGTCGTCATGGCACACTGCACTTGTATGGCAGGGCTGGGAGAGGTGTGCTCCCACGCTGCAGCACTAATGTTCTCACTCCTTGCTGCTGTTGAGCGCAGAGAGGGACAGGCATGCACAGACAAAGCATGTGCATGGGAAGAGCCAAGGCAAACTCTAGTGAAATATGATGACCTGTCAAACATCTTCGTTCAAAATAAGGATAAAGCTAAAAAACAAGACGAGCACCATCACATAAAACCATTGTAAGGCTGGGTGTCAAACCTGCCCCCACCTCTCTTATGCTAAAGTCTGGAGTTGCTGGACGGTCTCAACTTGATGGCCCTCACACCCCATTCAAGATGTAGTCTGATTGGTTGTTCTTGTGTATAAAGGGAATTGTAATGCATTGTTCTTTGGATTCTTCATCTCCTGAGATCTTCTTCTCAGTTCTGCCTTGTCCTACTGTCCTACTCCTTGCTCACTCTTGCTTTCTCTCTGATTTACAATGATCACGGTAGAGTAGGTAAGATTTAAAGCCTTCATTTGTAACATGTTTGCCTTGTAATTGATTTCATTCATTTGCAATGTTATTAAATGTGTATTCCATTTGACCGTACTTTGACCATTCTTGCTCTGATTTAACCCATAGTCAAATAACTATCATTTATATTTGTATTGGCATTATTTGGTTCATGCTAATACACTGTTCAGTTTCCCATCTTCCTTTAAACCATAGGAGAATTCGTTTTGGTTCTTTCGACTATATTTTTACCCCTACACCATCCACTGATGAGCTCAAGCAGTGTTTTGAACAGCTCCACCACAGTGAAAACCAGGAGGTCCTCCCTAAGAAAAGTGCAATTTAGTCAGTTGTTGAAATCCATTCTCTCAGATACATGCCAAAGATTGTACAGGACATGCCACCACCTCTTCACTCTGTACTCAAGCTCCAGGCTTGAATTGGATTTGCCGCACTGCTGGAGGAGGCTGCAAAGATTTTTTAGGGGCTGCATCTCACTCCGGAGCAGGTAAGATATGAAAAATACTTATTTAATAGTGGTTCTCAAAATGATTATTGTCATTCCCCACCCACCAAGGGTGGGACTTGTCAAGGGTCCGTGTACTTTGGAAACGAGCTGTTTCCCGATTACCATCTAATAGTAGGAAAACAAAAAACGGGAAATGGGCCTCAGGCATAAAAACGGGTCAGGGGTGAAAAAGGTGAGAAGGATATTACCCCTCTAAGGGGGTCTGGGTGCATGCTCCCCCATAAGAAAAATGTTTTAAAAAGCATCAATTTGATGCATTTTGAGATACTTTTTTTGCCAACCTGGGGAGAGCTGGAGAAACGTAACTTCAGCCATGAGTCATGAGGCTAGTTAGAGACTTCCATGCTTAATGCGAGCGCGCATAGCGCGCGAGCGAATTCTTTTGGCTGATTTGAGCGAAAAATAGTATTTGGAGCTTGATGTAAAACAAACAAACATCCCATTGTGTGTGGAAATCTTCTTTCTCAATTTTGCGTAGATTTTTGTGTTGCGACCCAGAAGTTGCTCCGGCGAGTTTGACAGTCACATTCAGGATTTCAGCAGAGGGCGCGCTGCCATTTGTATGGAAGCAAATCAGTGACATAGTGTTTTGAATTTTAAAAGGCATTGAATACTTAATATTGAAATTTAAACAACACCGAATTCACATGAATATTATGGAGGATTATAGGGGCCAAAACGAAATAAATAAATAGATGAATAATTAAATAAATGAATGTTTAAATACTTGGATAAATACATAATTAAATAACTAAATGAATAACATGAGACACTAAACATATAAATGTTACATGTACTCGTGTGTGTGTATATATATATCACATTTATGTATTGATACTTACATTTAGTTATTGATACTTATATTTAGTTATTGATACTTACATTTATCCACGGTGTAACTTGCTTGCTGCAAAATAAATCTGTCGTCACCCGTCACCAAGTCAGGGGGCGGGTTAAAGCCTCTGATTGGTGAATGAACAGTATTACACACCAGGCAGGCACAACCAGTCGATCAAGCTCTCTTCGATCCAGAGGGATCCTACTCTATCGTCTCATTCAGCAGGTGTGCGATACTGCAAAATGTGGTATCATCCTATACTAAGTAAATACAGGGCCAGTATTGCCAATACCAATACTGATTTATTTACTTTCATGTCGGGGAAAGCAATATGAAGTGAATGCATCATCAATATGAACATTTGAATGAAAATACAGAATTAGAATTTTCATGATCATTGAATGATTTTTCCTTTAATTAATTGTTCATGATTATGATTATAATAATGTTATGATAATAACATGATAATAAAACACAGGACGAACAGTTTGGTCTAAAATACTGTTATTATAGTGTGCTGCCGAGCAGTATTAGTAGCCTACTACACGTGCACGCCAGCTACAACTCACAGGGAGGGGCAAAGTGAGCTTGAGCGAAGTTAGAGGAGTGGTGTTTGCACAACCACTATGATGTAAAGGGAGTTGTGTACTGAATGTAGAGAAGAGAAATTGAAACTCAAGTATCGATCTCATAACGCCAGTAGGCTATCAATCGATACTAATACCAACGTTGGTATTGATACTATCGATAGCCTACTTTAGATCGATTTTCCCAATCCTATGCTATACCATCTCGCCGAGGATCGTGAACACATTTTCATTGATGTCTGTACACATTTTCAATTATTATGTCTATGTAAATAGATGAACAAAGGAGATCGATACTTGAGTTTCAATTTCTCTTCTCTACATTCAGTACACAACTCCCTTTACATCATAGTGGTTTCCTGTGTTTTATTTCCTGTGTTTTATTATCATGTTATTATCATAACATTATTATTATCATAATCATGAACAATTAATTAAAGGAAAAATCATTCAATGATCATGAAAATTCGAATTTTGTATTTTAATTCAAATGTTCATGCACAAAAAGATTTGCATCCGCACAAAAAGATTTGCATCGGTAGAAATAGTTTTGCATCCGTGAAAAAAGTGTTGTATTGTGCAAATATTTTTGGACAAACACTTTTTTTACGGATGCAAATCTTTTTCTGTGGATGCAAATCTTTTTCTGCGGATGCAAATCTTTTTGTGCAGAGGCAAATCTCTTTCTGCGGATGCAAATTCTTTTCTGCGAGTGCAAAATATTATTGACCCTAATTTGACTCCATACTCTATCAGCTAGAATAACATCTCCTGGGGGGTATTCCATCAACGTCGATTAAGGAAAAGCGAGACTTATTTCGCCAAGTCTCACTTACTTTAGCGAGAGTTCCGTTCCATTAAGGTGGCTTATTTTAGTTCAAGCTACGTAACCAAGGTAACTTATACTTCAGCACTAGCCTGCTCCGTGTCAGGCTAAAAGTCAAGCTAAACTCAAATGTGTTGCAAAGAATTTCAAACAAGCGGAAACAGAATTTCAAAAGACAGTTCCGTCGAGTAAATTCCTGCGCGCAAAACACTTTAGTCCGTGTTGGGAAACGTAAATTAAGACTTTTTGAAGTGCATACATAAACGATTTACGTGTTTACTTCATCTCCCAAAAATATATTAATTTAAATAAACAAGTTAAGAAATAATGTCACTAACTGTTTTCAAAAGCCATTAGTTAAGTGACATAAAATAAGGCCGTAGAAACTAAGCAGAGCGTCTAGAAAAGTTACAATCGCTTATGGCGTATCCGTTCTTTGACAACACTTTTATATTAATAAATGCATGCGGCAAAGTTATTTTGAAGTAATTTATTAATTGTGTTCAAGATGTGAAGACAAAAACATTATTAGCCCACATCAAGTTCAATTAACCATGGCCTTCTTCAGTGTTTTGAATTTTATCCTACAATTTTCAATTGCTGCCTTTTTAGGGACAACTCCCAAAAAATTTAAAGAATAAGCCTGAGAGGCCCCCTCCCCACCGTAATACAAATGTAATACAAATCCCGACGGGACGAACAGGACCCCGACGCGATCAACTGAACTTTTTGGAACATTCTGAAGAGCCGTATAATAAATGCAAGATATCAAAACTCAAGCGTGTCTTGTGAGGGAAATGTATTCGATCAGAAAAAACCTACATAGGCCTATAGTCGATACACTTTCTACAGGTTTGCGGGTGAATACACATGTGCGTGTCTTTTGGCAAATCTGTGTGCAAAGTCTTTTACCACACTCTTTACATCTTAACTGCGCGCACGTTTATTTTCTATGCTAAGGATGGCCAGACCTGACAGCCTCTCTTATGACATGGAGCTTCTGAGATGTTTTGATCAGTTTTAGCTTGGAAAATGACCTTTCAGGGCTTGCGACAGTCACTGGTATTGTCAATAATAATTTGATGGCCATGGCTACTGTCGCATACGTTAGCATGTTTGCTAATAATGTCAGTTATGTAATATATTTTATAATTAAGCAATTTTTCTACTTTCTCTTTTTTTCAATGTTGATAGGAAGTAAATAAAGGAGCGAGAAGGCTAATTTTCCTAGCTCTTGGAAAGGAGGCTCGCTGTTAACGCTAGCTAAGCACAACACAGACAGAGCAGTAGCCTACAGCTGTCAAAGTATAACGTTAGCTATGTGGTACAGTACAGTAATGTTAGCGATAGCAAACAGTACAATACCTGTCTCTTCTGGCAGATGAGTGCACCCTTCACTGGCTGGTCGAAAAAGACTTGTAATTTTGGGTTAGGGTAAGTTTGGCATTTAATTCAGAAATCTTCTGTTTTGAATGCCGCTTTTGGGCACCACTTTTAAATGTGCGTTTCATTTTCCCTACGCTACAGTTAGCTAACTACCTAATTGCAGCGGGGTCGCCGGTCTGTGTGACCATCTGACCTACTTTGTCACGTCACTTACCCAGCTAACAAAGAAAGCACAATTAAATATACTTCTTTATTTTTATATCAACTCTGGAAACACAGACAAGACAATAAGACCATAGTGTGCATCCCATGTAATTCAAATTGGATTAAAAAAAAACTGGGGGCCCCCCGTGGTGCGGGGGTAATCTCTACAGGCCTGCTTGTGGTGTTATTGAGATGAGGTATTTTGCAGTGTTGTGGTGCTTATACTGTGAGTATGTCTGTGTCCGGCATCTCAGTTGACTTGGCTTTTCTATAAATATTTCGAAACAATCAATGATGGAGGTGCAGTTCTTAAAGTTATTTCTGAAACACATTGGGAGACTATTTTGAATTTCTTCTTTTGGTGGCCATAAAATTAGATCTGATAATCTGAAAAACATGACATCCAATGTGGTATTGAACACCCTGGTGACAGTTGACTTGGATATTCAAAAAAAGTAAAGCGGCACATTAAGCCTCAGTCTAATTAATGTTAGGATCTAACATTGGAATGGGGAGATTAATAGTCCAATTTTAAGAAATGTTGATAGAAAATTAAACACAACCGATAATTTGGTGAAGGATGGAAGACCTGTGAGTTCCAGCACCATGGTGTCAATATCCCTGAATCTCTCCTCATTCAAGGACCGCTCCTCTGCCCGGGCCCTTAACTCACGGACCTCGGCTCGGAGCCGAGCACACTCACTTTCCAGTGCTGACATCGTAGCCTGGCAGGATAGATTCATGCATGGTTCTACGATGCCAGCGCCTGTGTCTGAGTTTGAATAGTTGTGGTCAGTGTGATGGTCAGTGGAAGTATTGACCTCATGCTCCTCCACATCATTCACATTGGTGGATGAAGGGTTAGCCAGACTGCTGCAGGTCTCACGTATCTTGCGTTTCATCAGTTGAGTCTGTTCAAACTTTTTGAAGGCATAATGTTGCTTTTCCCTCTCCCTCACCGAGGTGTGTGCAAAAAGGCTTGGCATAAAATCGGGGCTCAAAGGATTGTCCTGTTTTGCTCCTTAAAAGTCAGAGCACAGTAAAACGATTAAAAGATGACATGTGTGAGACATTGTCCAACCTGAGTAAATATATCTCTCTTAGAACCTATGTAGGTTGCAATAAGGGACAGATAAGGAAAAGGGGAGGTTTTAAATGACTGGGTTTAGCCCAATAATTAGTTCCTTTTAACTGCTTGGATAGCACTAAGCAAATGATGGCTGATAAATCAGTTCATGAATTTACTACACGGGTTAAACAAAGGGACTTGCATAGGTAAACTGTCTAAGCGAAAATTGTCTAAGCTAACTAAGATCGCAACTAACTTGATCGCAATAAATATGCGTACTGTAAATAAGGCAGCTACAGCTAGTAGACAATACAGCTAGCAGCTAATACAACGTGATGTTGTGAAAAACGGGTGAAAACTCTTGATATATTAATATTGTCAATCAAGTTTTGTAAGTGTTCTCTTGGTCCTCCAAACGTACTGTAATGTTATAACGCTAGCTCTTGTTGTTAGCCCTAGCTGCGTTGAGGCGAAGGCTTACCTGACACGAAGTGTTCATTGCATAGTAAGGTGTTATACGTGGGTGTCCAATGATCTCTTCGAATGGCAGCTAACCACTTCTTTCCTTTTGTTTTGGTATAACATAAAATAGCAATTCGGGCTTCCTCTTTCGGCTGTTGTTGCAGCCAACTGCACAACAAATTGCAGGTATTTCTAACGGCTGACTTGGGACAAAAGATAGTGGCGCAAAGCTACAGTGACGGCTGTGTGGTGAGGGAGTCGGGCTTTAAATCGGAAGGTTGTTGGTTCGATTCCCCGACCGTGCAAAATGACGTCGTGTCCTTGGGTAAGTCACTTCACCCTAGAGAATGTCTCGGTACTTACTGTAAGTCGCTCTGGATAAGAGCGTCTGCTAAATGACTAAATGTAAGGCTGCGTCCCAATACTCCCACTTCATCCTAGCACTTCACACTTCACACTCCGTTTGCACGTTCTCGTGAAGTGGTGTCAATTCTCTTAGAACGAAGGGGAAGTGTTGTTCAACCCTTCAAACAATCCCTTCAAACGGAGTGCGATCAGAGTCACACTACGGCTGAAGGGAAAGATCACATTTCCCAGGATGCCTTGCGAACACCTTGGTAACCGACTGACTCCAAAAAATAAGTTTACAAATGTTGTATATATTCGCAAATAACTATTAAAAACACATCGGGATATCTAGCTGATCATTATGCAAAATAATATTCCTTTCAGTTGAGTAGAATACGATTGTTAGAAAAAGATCGCTATTTCACAAATGAACGTCTGTCTATGCAGCTGAGAGTAGCCGAGTAACGTTAACGTTAGCTAACGTTAGGATGTAAAAAACGCAATTTTATTATGACAGGTGGGTAAATATGTTTGCCAAAACCTGAAGACCTGACGTGTGTTCAAATTCGCAAACATAGGAACACTGTTTGCCTTGAGTTTTTGGCAAATGTAGCCTACAGTGGAGCTGGATATGAGCTACTAATGACGCAATGACGCATGGAGTGGTGTCCCATTTTGTAGGTAAAGATTTCAATCACTTCACACTTCACACTCCGTTGTGAAGGGGCACACCCCAGTGAACGAAGTGTGAAGTGTGAAGTGCTAGGGTGAAGTGGGAGTATTGGGACGCAGCCTAAATGTAATGTGAATCAAATGAATAGTTCCAAACAACCCCACTGCTGTCAACCTGTTTGAATGGTTTTCAATGAAGCTGGCCAACGGAAGTCACTTTCACAGGCAAATTACCAATTGAAACAGGCTCGGTTAAAGAAATCCGATATTCTGGCTATCTTCGGCTGACTCGTATCTACAAAAGGCAGTCCTCCCTGATGTTTTTGGTGTAAAATGGAGTGAAATACAACATTGTGAACACTCACTGCCAGTGAAACGCAGGAAAAAAGCTAGAGCTTTTTTGGTCACGTGGTTCCGGTAGCTCGCTGTAGTTAACCCCGCGCCACTGCTGTCAACCTGTTTGAATGGTTTTCGGCGGGACAGACAGCAGCACCATCTCGATTCACGGATATTTTCGGTGTATTAACACTTAATGTCAATTGGTTACTGGGTGTGTTGTATCACGTATGTCTGCTACTTTATTAACATGTATGTATTACATTAACTTATAATACATAACCCAATATTTTGAAGCAGAGCTAGAAATAGCTATGCTAGCTACCATACTGTACCAACTGTACATACCAAACAGTAGCCTAATGAGGACTATATTGTTCCACTAAACGTTGACTGTTGAAGTAAATGGGACTTGTTAAACTTTTTGTTATTCATCAGCCCACTTACAATTTACCACATTAACAACACTTATATTTGTAGTTCTTGATGCAAGTTGAATCTAACCATCATCACCAGCAATTGCTCAATTTAAGACAAAATAGAACAGAATATACAGGCAATTACACTGTTGTTACAATGTTGCTACACTGTGATTACAATGTTGCTACACTGTTATTACAATGTTGCTACACTGTTATTACACTGTGATTACAATGTTGCCACACTGTTATTACACTGTTAGTATGTCATTATTACACTGTGATTACAATGTTGCTACACGGTTATTACACTGTTATTACACTGTTGCAACCAATTGCATTCATTAAAACATTTTATTGTACAATATGTCTAATGTTCTTCCACTCCTTTTGTTTGTCGTGATCCGGTGACCTATGGCTATGATACACGTACTCTCTAGCTAGCTACAGTAAAAGTGTTGCTTACGTTAGTCTAGATACTAGACCTACAGTCTAGCTCTAACTGGATTTAGAATCTAACAAGTTTACGATAAACTTTAACTAAAGCTGGCTATATGAAATACTACTAATAACAATTTATATGAAAAAATGCAGGGTTTTCGTCAATTTACCATCTAACTTGCTTCGGACTCCTTAATCTGCAATTCATTGTTGCTAGCTCGGCTAATAAGAGCTCTAGAAGATTTACTTTGAATGCCAACGAACACCAATAACTAAAACAAATTTGACAGACTATAAACCACTGAAAATGAAGGGTTCAACGGTGGAAAATACAATGTTTGGAAGTATTGGTCGCGTGAGACACGCTTTACTTCCACATTCCTCGATAACAATGGGAGTCTATGGAAGTGTCGCAACTCTCTTTTCTATGGCAGTGATTATGCCTACTGACACTAGTGAAAGAGAGAAAGGGGGGGAGAGATGTGCAACGATTTGGGGTGTTATTACGTCCGAACACCAGAGGGCAGCAACGACTAGCTTTAAAAAATATATTTTAAACCTGTGACAGAGCCTGCCTGTGATCTGTACACAGCGTTCCCCAACCACCGGTCCGCGGACCGGTACCGGTCCGAGAGTCATTTGGTATCGGGCCGCACAGCAAAATAATAATAACATCATTTCCTTTCATTGATTATCAGAGTCTGAAATACGTTTTATTCTGAAAAATTACCGGTTCTCTCCTTCTCCGCGAGCCTTTCCCCCTGAGCAAAAAAGCTCTGCAAAAACATTTGTTTACTCATTTTTTAGTAAGTTTGTGGACTCATTGAGCGGTAACTATCACGCGCGTCTCTTCCTCTTGACACATGACACGTAATAGTTACCACTCAATGGAGCCTGTTTGAGACAACAACTCTGCCGTTGTTTTGGATTAAGGCTGAATCATGAGATCGCCACAAAAGCACTGAAAACCCTGCTTCCATTTCCAACATCCTTTGTGAAGCGGGATTTTCTGACGTGACAGCAATCAAAATCACGGAATAAACTGGATATAAGGAACTCACTTCGGGTGTCACTGTCGTCTAGCTTAGTCTCGTTTACACACAGTGGGACTGACAGATCGAAAGCTAGCTAGTAAACAATATAACAATGGAAAACCAGGCTAAGAAACGTAAAGATGGGGCTGAAAAATGTATAGACAAAAATACATCACATTCACTAGACAACGTTTTACAAATTGAAAAACGGCTATGTTTATTGTACATAAAGCCCCAAAAAACAATTTTTCGCTCAAATCAGCAAAAAGAAATCGTGCACGCTCCGCGCGCTCGCATTAGGTGTGGAAGTCGCTAACTAGGATCACATCAAACCCAGAATGTGCATGCATTAGCAGGACAGCTGTGGTGGCGTAGGCCTATACGGAGGCCGGTTCTGGTGGGCCAGTTTGGATCAAAGTCCAGGGCCTATCTTTCCTCCCAGTCCGAAAATATGTCTTACATTAAACCGGTCCGTGGCGCAAAAAAGGTTGGGGACCGCAGATCTGTAGCGTACAGTAACAGGACCTAAAAAGTCCAGTTCAGTCAAGACAATCACGTATTAGATTTGAGCATTTATTGTTACATGACATGGACATGTAGATTTAACTTTGGCGGAGTGGATGATCTAAGGGAAGTACTCCCTGCCTCCTCGATGCAACACATACATACAT
>CAEFZP010001799.1:0-5000 GCA_903064625.1 Mallotus villosus
AGCTGGTCATCAACGGAGTGCCTGCAGTGGTTGTGAGAGGTGTGTGTGTAAGTGTGGGTGAGGTTTGTTGTTACGGTTTGCGTGTGGGGATGTTTCTAGAGTGATGGTTGGTGTGCCGTTTTTTTTTTTTTTTGTCGTCCAGGTTGGGTGTGTGCGTGAATAGCGAGGGCCTTGGATATGTGGGAGATGCGGCCTCGGTCAATCCTAATAACCTGAGTGTCATGTTGGACATGTGTCACAGTTTGTCCCTCGGACAGGAGGGGAGGAGGCGAGTGAGTTTGAGAAGCTGAAAATTCCGCCCGACCGAAAGAGTGGAAATTGAAAAGAACGATGAGCTGGAGATGAGAGAGAGAGAGAGAGAGAGAGAGAGGAGGAGGGAGGTGAGGATCTGAGGGTGGTGTGGGGGGTGTAGGTAGGAAATCATTGGAGGGTTGAGGGGGGTGTGAGAGGGGTTTTGGGGGGGGGGGGGGGGTGGGGTGGTGACCGTACATGCTTTGTTAATTCGCTGAACGGAGGGGGTTTTTGAGCCAGGCAGTTTTGTTTGGCCTTATAACATTGTTTCTTGAAGGAGCGAGGTTATAGCAGGGGGGAGCAACAAAGGTAAATGTGCCCCGCAAATTCCGTAGCCAATTAGCGTATCATAGATTAAACGAGCGTGTGCTGCGAGGGGCCGTTGTGTGCACGATGAGTTGTCTACGACCGGGCTAGATATGGTAGGGCAAGTAGGAGTACGTACTAAATAATGATATTAGGGATAATAATTCACCAGCGTAGTTGGTGTACAGCAGGTGACGACAGTGGGACCACAGTGACATCCTCTACTCTCTCTACTCCCTCTCTCTCTCTCTATATCGCTATCTCTATCTCTATCTCTCTCTCTCGATCTCTTCTCTCTCACGGTAGACGGACGGAGGTTGGTCACCACATCCCAGATATGGTATATGTGAAGATGAAATGTGGGGGTGGTGTGGTGCGTTGGTTGGTTGGTGGGTATGGTGTTGTGTGTGTATGTCCAGGTATTGTTATATGTGTGTGATGTTGTGTTGTTGTTGCCCCTGACCTCGCGTGGTGATGGCCAGCCAGGAAGTCATCCGCATGCAGTTGGCTCTACGAACGTCATTGGTTGACGAGAGACAAAACGCAACAAAGGAGGAGACCGGTGCAGGCTGGCACCAGTCTACGAGGAAGTAGTGTCATGACACAAAAAACGAGGAGGGGTTCGTGGAGTGCGTCGTCGCGGCGTTGCTCGTCAGTAGACAGCGTGGGCAGTCCCTTGTGACAGTAGTAGCCACCATCTCCTTGCTTTTTGCTGGTTTGTTTTCAGCCCATCAGGCCACCTGCCAGACAGCTGCACCAGGAGGCCTCTAGCTAATGGACCCAGTCGCCAGTCCACCAGGCCCCTTGGAGAGCGTGCATGCCCAGGCCCGTCCACTGGGCCCTGAGAGAGCTGCGTGCCCAGGCCCTGTCCACTGGGCCCTGTGAGAGAGCTGCGTGCCCAGGCCCTGTCCACGGGCACCCTGAGTGAGCTGCGTGCCCAGGCCCTGTCCACTGGGCCCCTGGGTGAGCTGCGTGCCCAGTGCCACGGTCCACCGCCTATGTCATAGCGACAGACGCTGCTGCAGATCCGGAGGGCCAGTGTCTCCTGGCGCAGCTCGAGTCTGCGACCCAGCTGCTCGTGTCGAGAGTGCATGTCCCTCATCCTCCACCCTCTGACCTGTCTATGGATTGTAATGTTGGCGTGAGAGAGAAAAGAGAGAGAGAGAGAGCGCGAGAGAGAGAGAGGAGCGAGAGCGAGAGAGAGAGAGAGAAAGAGAACGAAAAATAGGAGGCGGAGGGAGGGAGTGCAGGGAGGAAGCGAGGGCAAGAAAACGGGAAAACTGCGAAAAAAGCGAAAACTGCGTTCTCAGAGGCTAGAGAGAGAGAGAGAGAGAGAGACAGAGAAAGGGAGAGAGTGAGGTGAGAGTGAGAGAGAGGAGAGAGAGAGAGATGAGAGAGAGATAGAGAGAGAAGAGAGAGAGAGGGAGGGACAGGAGAGAGTAGGGAGATGTGAGAGTGAGAGAGAGGAGGAGAGAGGAGAGAGAGAGAGAGAGAGAGAGAGAGAGAGGGAGAGACAGGGAGAGAGTAGGTGAGAGTGAGAGAGACAGGGATGTTGAGAAACATCAGTAGGCGTCTGAGAGTGATTGCCAGCATCCGTGTCAGAGTTGGCTGGTAGAAGGACGCGAGCGCTCAGAGCAGGAAGTGAGCGCTCAGAGAAGGGGGGTTGGAAAGGCCCCAGAATCCATCATTCCTTTTGCGCTGCTCAAAGCCAAGAAGCAGCGAGACGTTTTTCCACGGGAAAGCAGACGTACTAAGTAAAGCGGTGAAATTGATGTATATAGATGAAAGAATAGAAGAGAAGAGAGAAAAGAGAGAGAGGGAGAGAGAGAGAAGACAGAAAAATAGAGCGAGAGAGCCAAAAGATGAGGGGAGATAGCACGAGGGAGAGATAAATAAGAGCTAGAGAGCAAGATAAAAAGACTATCTATCCTCCCTCTCGCTCTCTCTCTATCTCTGTCTCCTCCTCCCCTCTTCCCTCTACCTCCCTCCACTCTTGCTCTCTCCTTCTCTTGTCTCTCTCTCCCCCTCTCCTTATCTTTGTCTCTCTCTCCCCTATCCTCTCTCTGTCTCTCTTTCCACCTCTCCCCCTCTCTCCTCTCCCCCTCTCCTCTCTTCCCTCACAGAGTCTTGTCGGGGTGGTGTGATTAGAGGCCTGTCCTACAGGGCCTGTAACCATGACGCTGGTGAGGTCTGACAGACGCCTCACTCTGCTCATCAGGCCGGCTATAAGAAGCCCTGGATGTTTTAAGGATGCAAAGATTACACTTCTGGTGTCTACGACCAAAACACACGAAGAAGAAAAAACGTAACCCCAGGGGAGATCAACTTGTCAAACAGGCGAGTTCTCTCTCTCTCGCTCGGGTGCGGATTCCCATCCCGAATATTTACATTTTGAATTCCCCGTTTTCAAGCGATGTTCCTTTTCTAACTGTCTCTCTACCGCGCGATCTGAGTGACAAACAATCAAAAGCTCCCATCATGCATCTCTTCATTTCCCAACATCCAATCACTGGTGAGTTCCGTACTTTTAAATTCCATTTCATGAAGCTCCGCACAGACCTCTGACAGTCACTGACCTCGCCCCCCCCTCCTCAATCAGTCCCGATTTAGCATAAACGCTTAAATAAAACATTGTCCGTCCTATCGATCCAACGGGAGATTCCATTCAATCCGGCAACTTAGCAAATGAATAACTCTGACAGATGTGGGACTTTGCGATCGTCTGATTGACATTTAACCCTTTGATTGAAAATACCGGGAGGAGCGATCAATTAATTAAGATCGCCCCCCTCATCGGACGTGTGTGATGTGTGGATGCGGCGGTCTGCATTATTCATCCTCGCAGTTCATCAGTTCATTCTGGCTCGATGAGGACGGAAACGGAACTCCCCGACGTTGATTAGGGACTTAAAGAGGGATCAGAGCGAATTGGAGATTGGTTCCCTTGCCTGGACCAACGGGCACCGAGCGAGCTTGGGCTTGAGAGGACGAAACAGAGTCTAGCCGTTTAGTGGTGTTTACATTTAGTCGTTTAGCGAGCGACTTAAAGTAAGTACACGGACATTCCCCCTGTGGCAAGTAGGGTGAAGTGCCTTGCCCAAGGACACAACGTCATTTTCAAGGCCGGGAAGCGAACCAGCAACCTTCTGATTAACAGCCCAATTCCCTAACCGCTCAGCCATCTGACCCTTTCTGGAGTTAGAAATGACTTGAGGTTTGGGAGGAGGTGACAACACTACAACTCCCATCAGCCACCTCTTCTACGCACCTGATTACCACTCACTTAAACTATTTTTTTGTGTCGTGTTGGTGAAAAAAAGGTACAAAAGTGAAGAAAAAAATAGTTTTGAAAGGTAGAAAAAAATATTTCCCCCCCAAGTTTTTTTTAAATTGTTTTATTTTTCAAAAGAATCTTTCGAAAAAACGTTATTAAAGGTTGTAGTTTTTGAAAAATGTGTTTGGAAATTTGACAAACTTTCTGGAGTTAGAAATGACTGAGGTTTGGGAGGAGGTGACAACACTACAACTCCCATCAGCCACCTCTTCTACGCACCTGATTACCACATTACTTTAAAATGTTTTTGTGTTGTGTGAAGTACAAAAAGTGGAAGAAAAAAAAATTAAGGTAGAAAAAAGTTTTTTCTTTTCTAAATAATCTTTCGAAAAAACGTTAATAAAGGTTTAAAAAATATATTTTAAAAAATCTTTTGAAAAATGAGTTTGTAAAGGTTGAAAAAAAAACAATCAGTGTGTGAATATGTTTCACATGGGTCTGTGCGAGCAATTCACACGTAGTATGTGTATGTAAATGTAGTGTATGACTGTAAACATTTCACATGTGAATGCGTTTCGTATGTGTCGATGCGAGCATTTCACATAAGTGGATCTGAGTTTTCAGTAGTATGAATGTGTGTGAACGCACGTGAACGTACGAGGAAAGTCTGAATGATTTCCTAAACGGCGGTTGAGCTCTGCGTCCCACAGATCGCACCTTGAAACAAGACAGGAGCTTTATGACAAATTCAAAGGGCCACGTCTGGAGAGAAACGTAACCCAATGATTCATTCATGTAACAGTGAATATCACTTGTTTTATGCAACTGTATTCGTGGAACGACTCTTCTCATACATGTTTAATTAACCGATTTTAGACTTTTAAAAATTAAGTGGTATGTGAAGCCATCGATGAATACATATGATACCCTGGATTAATGCTGATGCTGTAGCTCTAGTGTGGCCACCCAGCTGAGTGACCTCGACGCATAAAACAAACCGCCCTCCGCTTCACGTAGCCGTTGTGTTTGTTGTGAAGAAGTAACTTCAAACCAAACCACGAGAACACACTGACATCACTGCTAGGACACGCGGAGAGAGAAGACGGGGTGGGTACTTTGTGATCAGATG
>CAEFZP010001799.1:10000-47967 GCA_903064625.1 Mallotus villosus
GTCTGCCCCATGCTCTTTCTTTTTCTTTATCTCTTTATCTCTCTATCAGGAGTTTCCTCTACCGTTCATTTCACCTAACAAGACTCAATAGAATAACAAATATAGAGTATCATGTTTGAGAACTCAGTGTTTCCCCTAGGTTTACAGCTTTGGGGGGGGAGCAGATGACATGCTGTTGTGTAAATATGATAAATAACATAAGGCCCCTTAGCTTGCTTAATAAAAGAGCAAGCTATAGACCTGTTTTATAGGAAAGGTAACCTTAAATGACTTTTTTGGTGATTTGGCACTATATAAAATTTTGGAAGAAATTATCAAAGGGGTCAGCATTTGTGTTTTGTGGGATTTTCATTTAATTTGATAAAAGATAATTGAATTGGTGGGGGGCACTGTTATCACAATGTTATGATATTGCTGATACACTGTTACACAGTTGTAAGACTATTACACGTTATTACACGTTTATTACACGTTTATTACACTTTATTACACGTTTATTACATGTTTATCACGTTTATTACACGTTTATTACATGTTTATTACACGTTTATTTTACCTATGTTATTACACTGCTATTACACTGCTATGGCATTCTCTAATGCCTGCTTTCCTCTCTCTGTCCCCCCTCCGCAACATCCCTTGTGGTGTGGGGGGGGTTTTGAGCTGTCAGCACCTGCCTGGTCGTCGGTCCGCCAACGCTGGACCTGGTCACCAACCGGAAGCTAGTCTCCGTGACGGGCAACAGAGAGTTTGCCGATCCCTTTCTACATCTACCAAGCTGAACAATGGATTTTGGTGTTTCTAAACCCATTGGCACTTCCCTGTTTTATTACTATGTTTAGCCTGTGTTCTGCTCCTCTCTTTCACCAACCGTCTCTGGAGGAGGGGATCCCTCACTGAATTGCTCCTCCCAAGGTTTCTTCCATTTTTTCTCTTGCATTGAGTTTTTCTGGGAGTTTTTCCTTGTCTTCCTTGAGGGTTTAGGTTGGTTGAGGGGCAGCTCTATGGGCATATGTGAAGCCCTCTGTGACATGATTGCGTGTAAAAAGTGCTATACGAATACATTTTGATTGGATTTGATTTGATTCTTATGTTGTTATTACTTTGTTATTACAAAGGGGTTAGCAAGTGTGTTTTGGAAGAAATTGTCAAAGTAGAAATGACCAAAGGGGTTAGTATGTGTGTTTTGGATGAAATAACCAATGGGGGGTGTTGGCAAAGGGGCTACTATGCCTGTTTTTGCCACAAAAAAAACAATCGGGGAGTATGAATATATATATTTTTTTTAAATACCAAAGGGGTTAGTATGACGTTTTTGGCTGAAATTTTCAAAGGGGTTCTTATGTGTGTTTTGAATGAAATAACCAATGGGGGGTGTTGGCAAAGGGGCTACTCTGCCTGTTTTTGCCCAAAAAAATACCAATCGGGGAGTATGAATATTTTTTGGGGAAAAAAAATACCAAAGGGGTTAGTATGACGTTTTTGGCTGAAATTTCCAAAGGGGTTCTTATGTGTGTTTTGGATGAAATACCCAATGGGGGTGTTGGCAAAGGGGCTACTATGCCTGTTTTTGCGAAAAAAATACCAATGGGGGAGTATGAATATTTTTTTGGGAAAAAAAATACCAAAGGGGTTAGTATGACGTTTTTGGCTGAAATTTCCAAAGGGGTTAGTATGTGTGTTTTGGATGAAATAACCCAATGGGGGTGTTGGCAAAGGGGCTACTCTGCCTGTTTTTGCCCAAAAAAAATACCAATCGGGGAGTATGAATATTTTTTGGGGAAAAAAAATACCAAAGGGGTTAGTATGACGTTTTTTGGCTGAAATTTCCAAAGGGGTTCTTATGTGTGTTTTGGATGAAATACCCAATGGGGGTGTTGGCAAAGGGGCTACTATGCCTGTTTTTGCGAAAAAAAATACCAATGGGGGAGTATGAATATTTTTTTGGGAAAAAAATACCAAAGGGGTTAGTATGACGTTTTGGCTGAAATTTCCAAAGGGGGTTAGTATGTGTGTTTTGGATGAAATAACCAATGGGGGTGTTGGCAAGGGGGCTACTATGCCTGTTTTTGCTAAAAAAAAATACCAATCGGGGAGTATGAATATATATATTTTTTTAAATACCAAAGGGGTTTGTATGACGTTTTTGGCTGAAATTTCCAAAGGGGTTAGTATGTGTGTTTTGGATGAAATAACCAATGGGGGTGTTGGCAAAGGGGCTACTATGCCCGTTTTTGCCCAAAAATACAAATCGAGGAGTATGAATATGTTTTGGGGAAAAAAATACCAAAGGGGGTTAGTATGACGTTTTTGGCTGAAATTTCCAAAGGGGTTATTATGTGTGTTTTGGATGAAATAACCAATGGGGGTGTTGGCAAAGGGGCTACTATGCCCGTTTTTGCCCAAAAATACAAATCGGGGAGTATGAATATGTTTTGGGGAAAAAAATACCAAAGGGGTTAGTATGACGTTTTTGGCTGAAATTTCCAAAGGGGTTATTATGTGTGTTTTGGATGAAATAACCAATGGGGGTCAACCGTCATGTGGTGGCGAGCAAGTGGGTCCTTCCTCCACCACCTCCTCCGTCATGTGGTGAGGGCGAGGGCTCCTGCCTCTCACCCCCTCCTCCGTCATGTGGTGAGGGGCGAGTGGGACAGGGCCTTGGTCTGAAGGATGAGGCCCATCTTCAGAGTACGGGCAAAATTTGTATTATTGTTGTATTGTTGAACATAATAGCATAATTCATCAAGTTGATTTGAGTTTGGAACTGAATTCCAACAAGCACACCTGACTCAAATGAATGGTTATCAGGCTTCCACAGAGCTTGATAAAGACCATTCTTTGAATCAGGTGTGAAACATCTAAAACATACAGGAGAGCAAAACAACCAGACCAGTTATTTAAATGTTGTAAAGAATTCCTTTATTACAAACAGTCAGCATGTGGATGGTAATGCCAGCAGACCAATGAGAGGGAGCTAACTGAAGAAGGGAAATACTGACCGAGGAACATGCAGAACTTAAGTCTTCCATAACGGACTAGCTTAAGTGCTACATTAGAAAACAGGGGGAGAAAGACTGTGCACGCCTCTCACCCCAAAATGATTAAACTATAAGAATTTGCTGACTTGACACCATCTGTCTGTACTAGGCCCACTGTATGTGTTAGAGAGCTTAACCTAGACCCATCCAATTATGTTCAGATTGAATATGCAGAGCCTGTTAAAGGGGATCATTTTTCCATAATTCCTTCAGACAGGCGACAGCAGTAAAGACAGGTTGAGTCTATAAGACCAGTCACCAGGGCAACGCTCCGCGTTCCACAGCATTAGCATCAAGTATGAACGAAGGATTCTGATTGGTCAGGAAACCCGTTTCCTACCACGGAGGGTTTTTAGGTAGCGTACATTTGATTTATATTCCCTTTGCACTTCATGGTCTGTGGCCCTCAGTCAGCTTTATGAGATAAATCGAACGCGCTCTAATCTCGCAGCGGTAGGGTTTGTCCAACAACAGAACATGCTGGCTGACACACACTCACTCTCGCTCTCCAGCGCACACACACATCATTCTCAAGCACGCATACTCGCACACGTGCAATCTTTTTTTTTCTTTCAAATCAACGAGCAGTTTACCGCTCCGTGTTTTATGAGAAGACTTCATGCAGCTCATAGGTTGCCTCGCTGTTGTCTCATACGTTCATATATAAAAAGAAAACAAACGATAATAAAAACAGACTTGAGACTATGGAGCTAAATCAGGGCCAAATGTTTTGTTAATTCTAAAAAAAGATCTATGGTTGAAAAACTTAAGCTTGACATTGAAAAAAGTTTTGGTTGAAAACTTGAAAATTAAAACCATGTTTTCAAAGAAAAAATATGTGTACCATTTTTTTTTCAGGTTGACTAAAACTTCTATTAAATTCTGGAATTATTTTGAATAAGTTATTCATTTTTCACTTTTATATTTTCACGTCATGTTTTCAGATTTTAAAACTTTTTTTTTACAACTTCTTCTTCGAGTTTCACTTTTTTTCAGTTACATTTTTTGAAGTTTGGAATCTGAAAACATGAAATGTGAAACTATGTGAAAATATAAAAGTGAAAATGAATAACTTATTCAAAATAATTCCAGAATTTAATCGAAATTTTAGTCAACCTGAAACATTTTTTTGTAAAAAAAAAGTTTTCGACCAAAACGTACATTTTCGATGTCAAGCTTTAGTTTTTCAACCATAGATTTTTTTTCCTAATTTCGAATTAACAAAACATTTGGCCCTGATTTAGCTCCATATGAGACCACATCTGCTCCCATCAGAATAAGGCTAACACTTCAGAAGACGTCAGGTGATTAGAAGTTTGAAAAAAGCACTAATTAGGAGCGCAGATAAAAAAAAAGAGAATTAAATAAGATTCAAAGTCACATCTGACAATAATCCAAGTAATGACTTGGAGCCTTCTGGGTTTACTGATAAGTAGTGGTCTCCTTTTTGTGATAAAACTAAAAGTTTTACCGCGTTAACTCGTTAACACAGCAGTGGGTGGAGCTACAGAAAGGCCAATGCTCCACGTCACAATAATACTGCAACACACACACACACACACATACACACACACACACACAAACACACAATCACACACACACACACACATCATCAAGTATGTATTTGTATGTATACGAAGCTAAAAAAGCTTCACATGATATGCAAACAACCAGAATCACTATTGCACTCCAAAGTTCTCGTTAGATTATTCTTGTTGTCCTGGTAACCATCTAGTTTTGATTTCGTCTCAACTAGAGCTGTGTGTGTGTGTGTGTGTGTTTGGTGTGTGTGTGTGTGTTTGGTGTGTGTGTGCGTGTGTTTGGTGTGTGTGTGCGTTTGGTGTGTGTGTGTGTGTTTGGTGTGCGTGTGTGTGTGTGCGTGTGTTTGCTTCTGAGGCTGATATGACAACAAAAAAGGCGCGAGGGTTTAACGTAACGGAACTCATTGTTCAATAAATAGAACGAATATCGTTGTTAAAAAATGATCGCAAGAAATTAAATACAATAAAAGGAAATAAAATCGGTTAGAGAACTAAAACATTAATGTGGGACCTCCAGGAGGAGTCACTTGTAAAAATTAAAAAAAAACATTCCCTCCCATAAAATATTTTGTTTTTGACATTTTCATCCCTTTCCTTTTCTGCTAGTTAACTTTTCGCTAAAAGAAACCCCCCCCGAAAATATATAAGGTTGTTCATAAAAACAAAAAAAATCTAAGTACGAGTCCTCTGAGTATCTACAGCTGTACAATCGGTCTTGGAAGGGAGCTCAAGGAAAAAATATTTCAGCGTGTAAAATGTACAGTTATAAAAGCCTCTATACAGATGCTGGCTTAAAAAGGCTTATATGAAAGCATAGAAAAAGAGAGAGAGATAGCTTGCTAGTGCGGCTCTTCCAGGTTGGTCTTCTCCTCGATGGCCTGCTTCACAATCTCAGCCAGCTTCAAACGGTCCACCTTGTCACAGAAGGCCCGGCCTGGAACCAAACATGGAGTGGAGGTCAGCTGACTGAGCAGATCTCAGGCATACCATACCATTGAATCAAATTATGAAATAGCCTTTCTGTCACAGGAGTGGAAGAGTGTGGTTGGCATGCCCCTATTGGCTGAACACAGGAGCGAGGAGTGGAAGAGTGTGGTTGGCATGCCCCTATTGGCTGAACACAGGAGCGAGGAGTGGAAGAGTGTGGTTGGCATGCCCCTATTGGCTGAACACAAGAGCGAGGAGTGGAAGAGTGTGGTTGGCATGCCCCTATTGGCTGGCTGACTGATTGTTCTGTGCCCTGCCTCTTACTGTTCGTCTAGTGTGGTCAGTGCTCCCTCTGTGTGTGTGTAGTGTGTGTGAGTGTAGTGTGTGTGTGTGTGTGTAGTGTGTGTGTGAGTGTAGTGTGTGTGTGTGTGTAGTGTGTGTGAGTGTAGTGTGTGTGTGTGTGAGTGTGTGTGAGTGTAGTGTGTGTGTGTGTGTAGTGTGTGTGAGTGTAGTGTGTGAGTGTAGTGTGTGTGGGTGTAGTGTGTGTGTGTATAGTGTGTGTGGTGTAGTGTGTGTGGGTGTAGTGTAGTGTAGTGTGTGTGTAGTGTGTGTGAGTGTAGTGTGTGTGAGTGTAGTGTGTGTGGGTGTAGTGTGTGTGTGTATAGTGTGTGTGGTGTAGTGTGTGTGGTGAGTCTAGTGTGTGTGTGTGTGAGTCTGTGTGTGTGTGTGTGTGTAGTGTGTGTGAGTGTAGTGTGTGTGAGTGTGTGTGTGTGGGTGTAGTGTGTGTGTGTTATGTGTGTGAGTGTTGTGTGTGGGTGTAGTGTCTGTGTGTGTGTGTGTGTGTGTTGTGTGTGCGTGTTGTGTGTGCGTGTAGTGTGTGTGGGTGTCGTGTTGTGTGTATGTGGTGTGAGTGTAGTGTGTGTGTGGTGTGTGTGTAGTGTGTGTGTGTGCGTGTAGTGTGTGGTGTGTGTGTGTGTGTTGTGTGTGTGGGTGTGTGGTGTGTGTTGTGTGTGTGTAGTGTGTGTGTGTGTGTGTGTCGTGTGTGTGTGTGTGTGCGTGTGTGTGTGTGTGTGTGGTGTGTGTGTGGTGTGTGTGTGTGCGTGTGTGTGGTGTGTGTGTGTGTGTGTGCGTGTGTGTGTGTGTCTGTGTGTGCGTGTGTGTGTGTGTGCGTGTGTGTTGTGTGTGTGTGTGTGGTGTGTGTGTGTGTGTTGTGTGTGTGTGTGTGTGTGTGTGTGTGTGTGTACCGTCCCCAGCTGAGTCCTTGCAGGCCGTCTCTCAGGAGGTCACAGTCCCTGTTGAAGCGCCAGGCGTCGTGCATCACCTCGTTCAGCTTCTCGTCCTCGTTCTCTCCTGCACACACACACACACACACACACACACACACACACACAGACACACAAAGAACACCAGGGTTAGAGCGTGTGTGTGAGGGAGATGGAGTGAGAGACAGAAAGAAATGGTGCAAAAATGGAGTGTGTGAGCCTGTGTGTGTACAGACCAGCCTTTGGTAGTGTGTGGTGTGTGTGTGCGTGTGTGTGTACAGACCAGCTTGTGGTAGTTTGTGTGTGTGTACAGACCAGCTTGTGGTAGTGTGTGTGTGTGTGTGTGTACAGACCAGCTTGTGGTAGTGTGTGTGTGTGTGTGTGTACAGACCAGCTTGTGGTAGTGTGTGTGTACAGACCAGCTTGTGGCAGGATGCACTGTGTGGTTGTGGTAGTATGGTAGTGTGTACAGACCAGCTTGTGGCAGGATGCACTGTGTGGTTGTGGTTGTATGGTAGTGTGTACAGACCAGCTTGTGGCAGGATGCACTGTGTGGTTGTGGTAGTATGGTAGTGTGTACAGACCAGCTTGTGGCAGGATGCACTGTGTGGTTGTGGTAGTATGGTAGTGTGTACAGACCAGCTTGTGGCAGGATGCACTGTGTGGTTGTGGTAGTATGGTAGTGTGTACAGACCAGCTTGTGGCAGATGCACTGTGTGGTTGTGGTAGTATGGTAGTGTGTACAGACCAGCTTGTGGCAGGATGCACTGTGTGGTTGTGGTAGTATGGTAGTGTGTACAGACCAGCTTGTGGCAGGATGCACTGTGTGGTTGTGGTAGTATGTACAGACCAGCTGTGGCAGGATGCACTGGGCGATGACGTCTCGTAGTTTCTCCAGGGCCACGTTGCAGTCTTCACCTCCGTTCTCCGGGTCGTGGATGAAAAAACCATCACTCTGCTTGGTGCTACACACACACACACACACACAGATTAGTATACCGAGAGGCAAAATAGAAAAATGATAGAAAGGAAGAGGCAGTATAGCGACTTTTCCCTTGCGTCACACACACACACGTATCTAGTGAGCGAGAGGAGGAGGAAGGAGAGGCGGCGAGGACAGTACCCCAGCATCTTCCTCTTGCGTAGGATGGGGTTGTTGACCGAGTTGAGGGGCTTGAGGCTCACGTTGTGGTCCTGGATCCTCATGTTGGCCAGCTGCTCTGCGTGGGCCTGCTGGATGCCCGCTACCACCGCCTGAACCCGCCACACGCCCGCCACAGAGGAGGGACGGGGGGGTCAGAGGAGGGACGGACAGGGGGAGGAGAATGAGAGAAGAAGAGCAAAATGTGGAAGACGACAGCGAGGAGACAGAGAGGGAAAGAGAGAGAGACAGAGAGTGGTCATGAGAGAGTCAGTAAACACGGCTCGTTTCGCTAGGTGGCACTTGTTGAATTACGACACGACAGCGCCCTCCGGTGGTCACTATGGGTGCTGCAGCACCAGTGACAGGCGGTGTGGGAGGGTGGGAACAGTTCGGCCTCACCTTGTCCATCATCATCTGGGAGGAAGGCAGCACGTTATCAAGGGGCTCGGTGCAGTTGAGCCAGGGGTGGGCCAGGACCCCCTCGATGGTCAGCCTTCTCCTCTGGCGCTCACCGTCCACAGCCTGGGGGGAGGAGGAGGGGGAGGGAGGAAGGACGTAGTTGGAGTGAGAAAGGACGGGAGGAGTGATGTGTTTTTTGTCGAGGAGGAGGACAAGTAGAAAGGATTGAGAGACGAGAAGAAGGTCATTTAAGTAACATCTAAACAATCTACCCAAGGAACCCAAGGAGGGCCCTGTTATTACATTTATTACAACCATCTGAAACCAACTCAGAAAAAACCAACATCCTACCCACCCTCTTCTTTTATTTCTTTCGCTTCTTCGTCTTTACGTTCTTCGTTCGGCCGCTTGTTTGTCTCCTCGTTCTCCTTTACTTCTTTCTTCTTTCTTCTTTCGGTCCCTTTGGCGTCTTTGGCTTTCTTCCTACCCTTATGCTTTTTCTTTCTATCCGTTTTGCTGTCTGTTCTTCCTTTTCTTTCTTCCCTTTGTCCTTGGTTTCCACTTTCATTCGTTCTTCTGTCTTCCCCTTCTATTTTCCTTCTTTTGTTTTCTCTCGTTCGTTCTGTTTCTTTCCCTTTATTATTCTTTCCTTCTCTTTTCTTCTACTTTGGCCTTTCTCGCTTATTTCTTCTTTCCTTCTTTCGTCCTTCTATCTTTCTGCTTTTCTTCTCTTTTTTCTTCCATTTTTTTCTTCTATTTCTTCGCTTTCTCTCGTTCCAGTTAAGTCTGTTAACTTCAAGTGAGTTCTTTCGATCTCTCCCGTCTTTTCGGAGGACTTCGCTCTGTGAACATATTCCGAGATACGATAGTAGTCTGTCCCTCTCTTCTCTAAACTTTCTCATCCCCGTCATTACACAGGTCACGGGTCGGAGGTTGTATATCCATAAAGGTACGTCCCTCTTTGCCAGCTAAGTCCAAGTTGCTAACCCTTTGGAGCGATAGATGAACCAAGATGTGTCCAGTGTTCACGAGTCTTCATTTTCTTCCTTGGCGTCAGGTTAGTAGGCTAAAAGATAAATCATTATGTTTAATAGTCCTTTAGATCATATCGGGTATCGCCTTGGTAGTGGTGGCTGGTAAAACCTATCTGGGTACCCCCCATCCGCTCGCCTTCTCTTGTATGCCCCGGGAAAAAGGACGCACAACTACTGCAGAAGCAGTCAATGTCACAGCTCTGGATGGGGAGATGATGTGGAGATGGAGAGGTGTAGGTGGAGGAGATGGGAGGAGATTGAGGCCGATGGGTCGTAGGAAGGGAAAGGACGTGGAGGGCTGCAGATAGAAGAGCAGAGTTCAATGATTGGTGCTTCTCAAACTCCTGATTGAGCAGTTGTCCTTCATCCCACTGGCATCCTGGTGCTCCAGCTTGGCGTCCCTTGCCTGGCCCTTACCTTGTTGTAGGTTGTAGGGGGTAGGTGAGGTGGGGTGATCCCGAACTTCCTCCCCTTCTGGTGTCCGCCGCTGGGCCTCCCACCTACAGGAGAGGGGAAGTGACTGTGTGTGAGGTTTGAGTTCAGGTGTGAGGGGGGATGTCATGTGGAGGGTGTATGTCAGTGTGAGGGTGGAGGTCGGTGGTAAAGGCTGCGGTCAGTTTGTGAACGGGTGGAGGTCAGGTATAGTGGAGTCCAAATGCGTGAGTCTAGAGGCCAGGTGTGAGGGTGGAGGTCGGTGTGAGGCAGAGGCCAGGTTGAGCTGGAGGTCAGGTGTGAGTCTAGAGGCCAGTGTGAGGTGGGTAGGCAGGGGGAGAGGCTAGAGGTTCAGGTGTGATGCTGGAGGTCAGGTGGTGAGGGCTAGACACTGTGTGTACCTGAGGCGCTACGTAGTACGGAGTGAACTGGAGGCTCAATCGTTCTCCTGTCGATCTTTGCGAAGCCAAAGCACACATTTGACTGTTGCATCCTGGGAACACATGGTTATAGGTTTTAGCGTTGGCGATCATGGGTGCGGGGGGGCGTGGCGAGGGGCGTGGCTGAGGGTCGTTGCCCTGAGGGGGCGGGCTGAGTTGTGGGGGCTATTTGTTTTGTGTCTGGCCCCCGTGCATTAGTTGGAGGTAGGGGGGGAGGGCTCACACAGAGAGTTGTCCTTGACCACAGAGGCCAGTTTCTCTTCTCCTCAGCTGCTCTCCTGCTTCTCCTTCTCATCTGCTTTCATAACCGTATCCCGATCGGTCCCTCTGGGCAAAATGTTCAGAGGTGCAGTTGCCCATCCAAGGGGGCTGTCCGATCTGACACAACACAGGTCATCACCCACCCCCCCCACCCAAGCCGCAAACCCCCCCCAGGAAAACCAAAAATCCCAAGCCCGAGCCCCGGTAGAAGCGGGGGAGGGGAGGCGACAAGGAGAGGATGGGACAACGAAAGAGGGAACGCGAAATAGGGATGCAAAAGAGGGGAACCGGCCCCGGGAGTGGTAGTGATGCAGGACGGACTAGACGGGAGAACAACACAGGGACGAAGAGAGAAAAGAGACAAAAGTGGTCTACGGGGACCAACCCGCAGAGGAAGAAACCGCGGTGGAGCCGAGGGAAACGGTGGGGGGACAGGGGGCAGGCCGATAGGAACCCGAAAAGACGGGAAGGGCGGATCCCCCCGAAAACTACACATCCACACACACACACTACACTACACACACCCGACACAACGACACACACATATACACACACAGCCCTCACACACACACCTTTAAGCTAGAGGCATGTTTTGTACAATATGCAGTGTGAGCATATTGCGTTTTTAGATGTGTGACTGTGTGTAACATGCAATAAATAGTGAGTGTGAGTGTGTATCTGTTTTACAATGCAAGTGTGAGTGTGTGTGTGTGTGTGTGTGTGGTGTGTTGTGTGTGTGTGTCATGTGCGTTTGTGTGTGTGTTGTGCGTACCTTTGTATGGTGACCTGGCTTGGTGCGGGCCCATCTTCTCCTGTTAGCATGTGTCTTTCGCTGCCTGTCTCCGTTAGTCCCCCGGCTCCCCTCACCTCCCTAACCTCAACGTCCCAGTCTATCCTCACCTCCGTCTCAATACCCCCATACCCCCTTTCTACTTTTTATACTCTGTCGCGTAACGTCTCTCTCATCTCTCTCGCTCGCTCTTCTCTCTCTCACTCTCTCTCATCTCTCTCGCTCTACTCCTCTCTCTCTGTCTCTTTTTCTCTCTCCCTCTCTCTCGCTCTCTTCGCTCTCCTCTCTCTCTCTCTCTCTCCCTCTCTCTCTCCCTCGCTCCTCTCTCTCGCTCTCCCTCTCTCGCGCTCTCTCTCTGTCTACTCTCTCTCTCTCTCCCCTCTCTCTCTCTCTCTCGTCTCTCATCTCGCTCTCTCTCTCTCTCATCTCTCCTCTCGCTCTCTGGTTCTCCGCCGTAAGTCTGTCGGGGTTAGTTCACCCTCCCTGTGGACGCAAACTTACAATGCAACCCGTCCCTCACCTCATGCAACTGTACCCAGTCTCTCCACTCTCTCTCCTCTCTCTCCCCTCACCAGAAAACCTTCACCCACTAGCACCGTGGGCTGGAAACCACACCAGAGATTACAGGAAAGAACAGGAAACGCGCAGCCAGAATAGTATTGGAAAACTACGAGGACGCAACTGAGTCCAAACTACGCAGAGGAAAGGAATCAAAGTAACCACCATATCTACAATAAACTGGACAGGGAGACCGCGAAAGATATCCAAGACATGCTAGTCCGCGTGTGAGCTCCACGCAGGGCACGCGAAGCACCGCGTCAAACACGCAACCGGGCGTAGACCCCCCATGAAAACACAACGAACAGCACAACTGGCCAACAGGGCAACCCCCCGGCCCACAAGGCCGAGCCTCGCAGCGAAGCCGAAGCGCCAAAACACACCAACACCCTCAAAGGCAGAAAGCAAAAAGAGTAAAAGGACGAATAGGCAGAGGGCAAAGAAACAGGGGAGATACGTCGGGAGCACCAGATTGCCACACGCAAGGGAGAGCACAACCAGCGCAGAGTCGAACCAACGTAACGTACAAGGTACAGAGGTCATATCACCGCAGGCTCAATCTCCACTCCAAACAATTTTTCTTGTACCTTGGGGGAACCGGACACTGTTGGCGTACAACACCTTCTTTGATCTGTTGACGATGTTTGGGTGAGGGGTGTGAGGCACAATGGACGAGAACGCACCTGTAACATCAGACAAGCTCGAACCGGTTCAAGGTTACCCGCCGTGGACCCAGACTCAACCGGTCAGGTGACCTTGTGGAACACAGCTTGGAGGAGGCAGTTTGTGGGTGTGGTAGATTTTGTTTTGGTGCCGCCACGTGTTTGTGCGCACTAAGATTCCCCTTCGCCCGCTTCTATCTCCCTTTACCGCCACGCCGCCTTCGCTCCTTCCGCTCTCCATCCTTACTCTCGCTCCCTCCTTCTCTACGTCCGCTCTCTCGTGTCTCCGGCTTCCTCTCTTCTCACGGGAGGCTTGCCTCGTAAGCCCTAATGTGTCCTTCCTAGCCCTCCTCTACAACTCCCACCCGGAGCCCCCCAAAGGCTTCCCGGCCAAACCGCACACACCCCCCCGCAATAGGAAGCAACCACACATCCAGGCAGAGATAAAGAGAGAGAGAGAGGCAAGAGAAAGCGGAGAGAGAGAGAGGCATGCAGAGATCCAAAACAACAACATCCCAAACCTCATTCCTGGCCTTGGGGCGATCGATGAGGATCTTCAAGGCCAGTCGTTCTTGAGATGATTTCTTTATACATACTCTGTAGAGTCGGCACATACAGTCAGATGAAATACTCGACAGCCAATAGCAAACACACACACAAGACAGAGACACACAGTTGCTAGGGAGTTAGACATTCCGTCCCAACCATAATCTGTGATCGTACACACAGATTACACTAATATGTCCTCGGGGGACATTCAGTTCACTGTCAAAGTTCACCGGAGGGAGCTTAACAACGAGGTGTGTGTGCGAAAGAGAAAAAAGAGTGAGTGTGTGTGAGTTTTATATTATTTTATATTACAGTCACACTTTCTCCCCAGGGATATCTTAAGGATGTTTCTTTCGTTTATTTCTTGTCTGTGAAAAGTTGAAAGATACCGTTTAAACTAACAGTTTGTGGTACAAAGGAGTTTGGTTCAGGAGAGGTGGGGTGGGGTGGGGTCAGGGAGGTGAGGTGGAATGCAGAGCTGGTTTGTGTGTGTCAGTGGATCAGAAAGACTGGGGACTTTAAGCCTTGTCTAAGTCCTGGACTAACACACTGCTGCTGTGGGACTCTACATCCATGTTCCCTTTCTCTAACACTCACTTTGTTCCTTCCCGTCTGCTGCCTGCCTGCCTTCCTTCCATCCATCCACCCTGCCCGTCTGTCTGTCTGTCTGTCTGTCTGTCTGCCTGTCTGCCTGTCTGCCTGTCTGCCTGTCTGCCTGTCTGCCTGTCTGCCTGTCTGCCTGTCTGCCTGTCTGCCTGTCTGTCTGTCTGTCTGTCTGTCTGCCTGTCTGCCTGTTGCCTGTCTGTCTGTCTGCCTGCCTGCCTGCCTGCCTGCCTGTCTGTCTGTCTGTCTGTCTGCCCGCCCGTCTGTCTGCCTGCCCGCCTGCCCACCCTCCCCTCTGTCTAGGAAAGACATGTCATCTCTGATATGAAATTGACTGTTATTAGTGATGTGTTCACTCTCATCCAATCATAATTGACTTCCAGGGAAGGATTGACACAGGCTTGTAAAACTGCCGTTTCCCTGCAAGAGGGCGGTTCCTCAGACAAGGACATCTGTCTGATAACTGAGTCATCATATAAGTTACGCAATCATGGTGTGAGTTGTGCCATCATGGTGTGAGCTAGGCTAGCGTAATATGAATTAGGCTAGCATGACATGAGCTAAGCTAGCATGATATGAGCTAAGCTAGCATGATATGAGCTAAGCTAGCATGATATGAGCTAACCTAGCATAATCGGAATTAGGCTAGCATGGTATGAGCTAGGCTAGCATGATATGAGCTAGGCTAGCATGATATGAGCTAGGCTAGCATGATATGAGCTAAGTATAAAGATTAAAGACAAGGGAGGACGTGTCTAAAGTGTTTGTTTGGAGGGCATCAAAGCAAGCAGACAGGTTTACTTCAGACGGCGTGTATCAGCCCGGCTGCTGTGCTCGTAGCGAGGGTCAGTGTAGCGCGAGGGAGCTAACGTGCTGCTAATCCTCCCTGTTCCACTGGCAGTGCCTTGTGTTAATGTGTCAACGGATGGGTGAAAGGGGGCCAGGGCCGGGGAACAGGCTTTGAGGTCTGGGCTTGAAATAGGGGGTTGGCAGGGGGGTTGGGGACAGGGTCAGAAGTGTGGTGCTGGGCCTGGGGTTAGAGGTTGGGACTGGGGGCTAGGGTAAGAAGTTAGAACTGGGGCTAGGGTTTAAAAGGAGAGCTAGGGTTAGACTTCGAATGGGGACTGGGTGACTTCTAGAAATTGGGGTTAGGACTAGAAATTGGGGTTAGGACTGGGGCTAAGGTTGGTTTATGTAGCTGTCTGTCACCCCAGGAACAAGAGCTTTCACCTGTTCAGATGTCCTCGAGGGGCAGAAGAACACATGTTTACAGGATCAGGTGATTCTCACCTGACAGGACCACTAATCCCAGCGCCCAGCTTCTGGGTCCAGTTGATGTTATACTCCTCCAAAATAGACGTTTCCTGGGAGAGCATAAGAACAGAGAACAAATATGGCGTCAGATACACTTCACACACACACAACATGCCACACAGCAAGAGCACAGAAATTATGATTATTTGAACATGTTAATTGAACAGACGCCTTTAATACAAAGCAAACTCCACATGGGGGGATTCGAACCTGCAACCTCTTGAAGTACAGACAATGGCCTTACCACTGAGCTATACCACTCACCCACCTCCTACAGTACAATCAACAAGACAGACCCCTGCCGCATGTCCCCCTTGCCCTGCCAGAGGAGCCAAGCTGCTGTAATACAAACACTGAACGAGTGATAAAGAGACAACATTCCATTTACTCAACAGAGGCTTTCGGGCTTTAGGACCAGAGATCCCCTATCTGTTTTTCTGGGTGTCTGCCCAGATGTCTAGTCTATATGCTTTACTGAGGGCTGTTGGGGACCTGTGACTAAGATCCTTCTGATGTCTAGCCTATATGCTTTACTGAGGGCTGTTGGGGACCTGTGACTAAGATCCTTCTGATGTCTAGCCTATATGCTTTACTGAGGGCTGTTGGGGACCTGTGACTAAGATCATCCAGATGTCTAGCCTATATGCTTTACTGAGGGCTGTTGGGGACCTGTGACTAAGATCCTTCTGATGTCTAGCCTATATGCTTTACTGAGGGCTGTTGGGGACCTGTGACTAAGATCCTTCTGCCCAGATGTCTAGCCTATATGCTTTACTGAGGGCTGTTGGAGACCTGTGACTAAAATCCTGCAGATGTCTAGCCTATATGCTTTACTGAGGGCTGTTGGGGACCTGTGACTAAGATCATTCTGTCCAGATGTCTAGCCTATATGCTTTACTGAGGGCTGTTGGGGACCTGTGACTAAAATCCTTTTGCCCAGATGTCTAGCCTATATGCTTTACTGAGGGCTGTTGGGGACCTGTGACTAAGATCCTTCTGCCCAGATGTCTAGCCTATATGCTTTACTGAGGGCTGTTGGGGACCTGTGACTAAGATCCTTCTGCCCAGATGTCTAGCCTATATGCTTTACTGAGGGCTGTTGGGGACCTGCGACTAAGATCCTTGAGGAAAAAAAAATTCTAGTCTGGCTGCCCTTTAATAAAAATTCCTGGATGTGTGTAAACTGACAGGAAACAAAGGCTGGAGGCAACTAAGACAAATATTCGTTTCAAGTGTTTAAAATGTTCTCTTTCACGGGACTAATCTTACCTTACAGGCATTAGTTGTTGCAGTATCTCAATTCCCAACACCAAGCCAACTTCTACACCAACCCACCAGGCCACCAACCACCCCCCACCCCCACCCCCACCCCCCTCCCACCCCAGCCAGTACATTCTGACCCAGTGGTGTGATAAGGGGACGGACTTAGAATAACTGCCATGGAGGACTAATGTAACACTGAAGGTAGCTGCCAAAAGCAGGACCTGGGGAGCTGTGTGTGTTGGTGTGTGTGTGTGTGTGTGTGTGTGTGTGTGTGTGTGTGTGTGTGTGTGTGTGTGGTGTGTGTGTGTGTGTGTGTGTGTGTGTGTGTGTGTGTGTGTGTGACAGATACACTGACCCTAACCAAAAGAGTTACGAGTTTCGGACAGAAGACTGTTACAAACTACATTTAGAGTACACACAGGTTACTTCTAAATCAGGGCAGTAAATTGAGCTGGGTTGAGGACAAATCAATCAATCAATCAGAGCCAACCAAAACTAGGTGTAAATGCTGTTTAGTTAGGACAACACAGACAAAGCAACAGTATTGAATTACTCCACAGACATTTACATACAGGGCTACAACTATGTGATATGACGTCATATTTACCTTTATGTATTTGTCGGCGTTGTTATCTTCTGACATGTTGTCCCAGAGAAGGTCCGCTAGAAAGTCCTTAAAACTGTTCCCTTGGATGTACAATCTAAACTGACAGTTTGACCTTTACAAGTACGCTACTGTTAAACAGTTATCTAACTAGCTAATGTTTCCCCCAGATAGAACAATTGCTTCACTATTGCTGCTAACAGGTCGAAGCCATGAATACAGCTCGATATTCGGCCAAGTACACACAACCGAATGCGTGTACCGGTTTAAACCGATTCCACTCTACCCAACTAGGGCTAGATGCTTCAGACCGGATCGGCTCACAACCATTAGCTCCAACCTCTTCCAGTCTTCTTAACTTCACTGAAGCGACCATGTAGATTGTCAAACTTCGACTAGATGACAAAAAAGGTCCCTTGGACTAGTTCCAGTACGCAAGCTCACCGCTTTAAGGAGGCAGGTCGCAGAGTGCGGGACAAAGAGTGGCGGTGTATTTATAGCAATAGTGTGTGCGACTAAAGCCGTCTATGCGTGAAGACACCGAGACACGGGATAGCTCGCGAACAAGCTAGTTAGCTAGCTTGTTCAGCATTATGAATAATTGTAGGACGTGCTGGTTTGGAGATTAACTTTAAAAACGGCAACGGTTGTTTTGACAGCACGTAGAACTTGAGGAGAAACCTAGGCGACTGTGAAAGCAAATAGGCACACCGTGTACCACACAGACCAGACAAGAGAAATTTCGCCGATGCTTGCTAAGCTAGCGTAAAGAACTACCTTGCTAGCAAAAGAGTGTCAGTAATAATTTGAGAGCGAGTAAAGCAGTGAATATTGTTGCCGACGTGTAACTGACCTCTCGTAACAGCACTAAAAGTAAGAACCGAAGTAATACGCGAGTTGTTACGGTTGCGCATAAAACCCAATCTAAATCCACACAGTCGTTCTTGTCAAAGAACACACCAACCAAGAGGCTAACTAAACACTGGCTGTCTACGAAGAACGCCTGATCAAATGTGCCAATTTATGGTTTAGGGAGACGAAATCGTTCATTTAGAGTGGGATTTTAACACATATTTCATTTTTTATGGGAAATTATAGACTTCTAGCTCATTTTCTGTGTTTTATAAGCTTTTTGTGTTCTTTTAATATCAGTATAGAAAATCGGACGTCTACTATCTGGTCCGAGGGGTCCTTATTTTTCAATGCGGGCAAAAATGTTAGCATCAAAATATAGTCGAGTCCGACTTCTACAACTGTTTACGTGTAGTTGCAAGAGAGCTAGTAACTTGAAGCTTATGGCTAAGAGGGAGTTCTAAATATTTTACCCCCAAAAATGCAATAATGTTTATTAAATTAACTGAGTGAAAGTGCAATTTGATTTCTTGGATGCCTACTATGTTTTATTTTGTTGCATTACATTTGAAGTGGCAAATATGTAAACAGTCAGTATTCACCTCTATTGCCAGTTAATTTCAGAACCTTGGACAGCGACTTGACGGCAGAAATTAGGGAGGGGACAGTTATCTAATAATAGGAAAACGATTAATAAAGCACCTTTTGAGAGCCTCGAACAAAAATTATACCTATATATGTATATATAATGATGAGATGATTAGAAAGAAAGCAGGCAGGACATTGCCATATTTAAATGGCCACATGGTTTTCCGTAAAATTTGGGGTCACCATCATGTAACGCTAGTATGCAAAATACACTTTCATCACTGTCAAGGTACTGACAGCTAATATAACCATAGACATACATTTTGTATTTGATTTATATTTAGTTGTAGGCAAAGTCCATTGATGTTTTTAATGTACATCGGCCCCTGTACCACTCTGATATGCATTGTAAGCACACCGGCTCACGTGGATGCCGGAGTACCGCTGCTCATGAACCATTTACTTCCCGTAAATAGTGCGTTGTTTTGCTGTCTTTTGTTTCCCAAATGAAATTCTGACATATTTCCATTGTCAATGTTTTACGTTTAGATGGAGTGTATACATTTAAATCCAGACTGATTGTTGGATGTCAAAGCATAAATAACAATATTTTGGTCGGATGATCTGTAGTATCACGCTCTGCTTATATCCCTCCGCAGTTTTTTGTCCCCTTTCAGACTGTTTTGGTCTTTTCGCTGTTAGCTAGCAACGGAAGGAATCCGAGGTAGCTGAAAATCTAATCTTGAGATAAATTTAATTCATTTTTACGATCTAAAGAGAAGTTGACAAGAGGTGTTATTCAAACAGTTGACACCGAAGAGTAATCTTTGTTACATTATAGTTTTTATTGTAGTTTTTTTCTGTTTTGTTACACAGATACCAGGCTTTATATTTGCCTTTAGCTGGCTGCTATTGCTAGCTTAGCCAGCTAGCTCTCATAACATTGGACCACAACTGCGAATCGCAGAGCAAGTTGACATTAGCTAGCTTGCTAATCATTGTTTGATTTCGACATCATTGAATACCGCACATTCATCATCTCTTTGGCTGATACAATCATTTTGGAACTTTAGAAATACAGTTCAAACGTTGTCTTTTATGGGATCACCATGTCAATGAAGCAGGCCGGTGGTATTCGCAAACCCGGCGGCAGCAGTGCCGCTGCCTCTGGTGCTGGTGGAAGCGGTGGACGACAGAATTTGGGCAGGTCAGTGACAGCTGAAAAGACGACAAATTTACGACAAAATGTGCGTAGATTCGGAGTTGACAGTCTTTGATTAACATGACCCAACATCTATTATAGTTTCAGCACTTGTCATCTCTTGGATCGAAATCAAAATATATCTGCTTTGCGTGAACGCATTTATTAAGCGGCCTGGCGACGTGGTGTTGGTCAAGTTAGCTTCTAGTTAGCCATGCTACTAGCAAGCTAGCGGGTATCATTTATGAGGCCTGGCTGCGGATGTAGAACAACGACTCAACGTAACCCGTTATCCATGAGATAGATGCATAGTTTTAAAATCTCCTGCGACAGTTTAATCCGACTGTTTAATTGTAACCATGGATAACAAGTCACGAGAAGCTGTCTGGCGAAATACACTGGATGTTTTAACAGGCAACCTTAGTTAGACATGCATATAGTGCATGTACTACGACGTTAGCTGTCACACGGTTGATGCACATAGTAGGTTGACGCATGCATTTTACACTTAACCACCCAACGTTATCTAAGTGGCATTTATGCTCCTTGTATTCAATGATTACTCAATGCACATCATTGAATCGGTGCAATTTAAGCCTTTTGCCTGTTCGCTAATTGGGTCTACGCCTGATTGTATCTTTTTCACCGTGTCTTGTGTAAAGCATTTGATCTAAGAAGACAAGGCCTTGTTCGACATGTCATATTTGTCTTGGACGTACAGTACGAATATTCTAAATGCTTCAAGATGCCATGGTTGAAAGAAATTCACCGGTGCGTGCAAGCGAAAAGGGGCGGGGTGGTACATTTAATTCGGACTACTGTCAACCTTGAGACACGTAACGGGTTGTGTAAATGTGTGTCCTTGAAACATGCCATTTGTATAAAAACCGTCTGTTGATCAGTTAGATCTGCTGACCTGAGGCGTAAATCAGAATTCTTACTTTCTAAATCAGCATTTTAAATGAGCTCGTGGACACCGTGTTCTGTTGTGTGGGTTGGTTCCCACTAGGGGTATACCACGGTAAATGAGTACGGTACATTGAATGACACCACACTCGTATGACAACTACATCTATGCCATCCCAGAATGACCTCATTTAGCCTTATTAGTCATAGCAGCTATATTTTACTTTGGTAATCAATCAAAATGATTGACTCACTGCTCACACCGTAGTATGTCAGTCTAAAATATTGCTCATTCTGAAAGGGGCCGATCGTGAGGGGGAAAGTGGGCGTTGCCTTGCCTCCCTGGATGCACGTGCCTGTGTGTGTGTCATCCAGACCAAGACACCAGCTTGCTTGCTTTAACTCATTTACTGCATTCATAATTACACCACTGAAATTGAGTTGAACAAAAACATCAAAGATAGGGAGCTAAGCCTTCCCAGACAGCACCTTGTTGACCCAGACCCGGGAAGATAATCTGGGCCTCTGCAGTCACTGAACGTATAAAGCAGAACCAGACCATTATGACCATTATTAAAGAACAAAGACTTTGGTCTTTCACTTTTGATTCATTACTAAGAAGACTACCTGCCGGGAAATTGAGTTATGACGACGATGACGATGATGACAGTTGTCTTTTCTTCCTGTTTTCAGGGGAAGACATAGTGCCAAAGCTGCTTCAGCACCGGTAAGTAAACATGAAGTCGTTTATAAACACAAGTTTGAGATTGTCTCTGTTTAGTCCACACCTCTTAACTCTAGCCTGTTGCAGTGGTCTCTCAGGTGCAATTCACATGTTAATTCACCTACGCTTTGATCCAAAGTGACGTAGTAACAATGCACATAGAGAGAACAGCGAGTGCATGTGGATAGTGCAGACATGCACTAAACACGCTACCACAGTATGTAGGACATTGTCCAGGATTTGTGCGTAATTCACACTGGTACGATGATGTGGTGTGGGGACCCAGTCAGAAGTGATGTCATGCTCTTGTTCTGTCATCCTCTCTTTCAGGTTGTTTATAATGGTGTTTATGCAAACATGAGGATGGTCCATGTCCTGACATCAGTGGTGGTACGTCCCATCCCCCCTCTCCCCCCCCATGTCTCTTAAAGATGGTTTTACCCACATCATGTCCTGATAAACCTCCTGGCTCTTATGCTGTAGCTTCTTAGTAACTTCTCTTACTAGGCAGAGATCTGGTCGGCCAGGCCCCAGAGTGAGGATGGGCTGACCGTCTGGTCAGGAGTGGGGTGGGGCTTGCGGAGCTAGGTAGCTGGGTGTAGAGGCTCCGCGGAGGGGGTGCGGAGGGGCGCGGGCCTTTTCACAGTAACTAGTGATCTCCATCCGTGTGTCTGGGTTTCTCACGTTGCCAAGCTCAGCCGGGGAGAAGGCCAGCGTGTCCTCAGCGTCCACCTCCAGCGTAGCCAGGCAGCCCGTTCAGCCAGCGGCGTCGGGACGGAGAGGCGGGAGGCGGTTGGCGACCGCGTTCACTAGAGCAGCGTTCACTAGGGCTCCAGGCTGGCGTGTGAGAGGTGCGCGGCGTTGCCGGGGGCGCCGGACCGAGCTGACGTTGTGCCTGTTGTCTCTCTTCTCCAGGGCGCCAAGTGTGAGCTCAGGGTGAAGAACGGAGGGCTGTACGACGGAGTGTTTTAAGACGTACGGGCCGGAGGTGAGAGGAAGCACCCCTCGCACCAGCCTGGGGGACATCCCCCACTCTCTCTCATCTCTCTCTCTCTCTCATCTCTCTTCTCTCTCTCTCGCTCTCTCTCTCTCGCCTCTCTCCTCTCTCTCTCTCTCTGTCTCTCTCTCCTCTCTCTCTCTCTCTCTCTCTCTCTCTCCTATCTGCTCTCTCTCTCTCTCTCGTGCTCTCTCTCTCTCTCTCTGTCTCTCTCTCTGTCTCTCTATCTCGGCCTCTCTCTCTCTATCTCGGCCTCTCTCCTTTTCTTTCTCTTGGTCTCTGTCTTTCTCGCTGTCTCTCACTTTCTCGGTCTCTCTTTCTCTGGGTCTTTCTCTTTCTCTCTGTCTCACTCTGTCTTGGTCTCTCTTTGTCTTCATGTGTCTGACCTCCTGTCCCTCTCTCCTCCCTCCCCCAGTGTGACCTGGTGCTGGACGCAGCCCACAGGAAGAGTCCCGAGCCGGGCGTGGGCCCTCGTAAAGAGGACGTCGTGGAGAGCATCATCTTCAAGGCCTCCGACGTGGTGGTGGTCACCTTCAAAGACGTGGACCCCAACTTCGCTAAAAAAGGTACGGTGCACCGTCGACGCGTACCGGCTGACACACACGTCGTGCACTGTCACACGCTTCCATACACACGCTTCGACACTTCCTACACACACACACACACACACGCCCTCATGCAATCCACACTAGCAGTGTCTCGCCAGCGGCAGAGTGGAATGTATATATACATGTCGCCCCCCTGTCCATACCGAGTATTGATCTCTGTGCTTGTGTGTTGTAGTCACGGCTCAGCACCAGGAAGTAAAAATGTGTGTGCTCCGCTCTGATTGGCCAGCCAGTGAGCAATAACGCGAGGTATTGATTGGTCCAGAGGTCTCCCAGCCAGACACTGCAGGGCGAGTCCATAAACCCTGCATGAATCAACATTACATTCACTCGCTGTAAATCAGCCGTGAGTGAGTGTGCGTGTGCGTCGTCCACTCGGCTGCGTCCGGAAGAAAACGGTCTGATTGTAACAAAGTGATTCTGGAGTGCAGTTTGGAGTGGCAGTTTGGAGTGGCAGTTCTGGTGCTGATGGGGTGTGCTTCAGATAGACCCCGCCCTGTTCCGGAACACTCTGAAGCCTTTCTCCTCTGAGGTGATCACTGGTCTGATGGGACCATGGTGGGGGAAGCCCTGGGGCTCTGTCATAGGTCTGTCGCCCATCCAGCAAACCCAGATCAGGAAGGCAGGAAGTGTGGCGAGGCAGGAAGTGGGGGGGGAATCTGGACTGGCGGAGGATTAGTGTTACCCCTGACAACCCCACCTAAGTGATAGTTTGACCCTTCTTCTCTCTCTCTCTCTCCCTCCTCTCTCCCTGGTCCATGTGTCTGCTGTAGTCTCCTCAGACACAGGTAATATGTGCTCTGTTTCTGTTTACACACACACACACACACAACACACACACACACACACACACACACACACACACACTCATGATGATGCTGGGTGTATATTTGGAAGGAAATATCCCTTTATGTTTTGACCACATAGACGTGATACATTTCTACTTTGGTAGGGATCTTTGATAGCTGAAATGACGTGTGTGTGTGTGTGTGTGTGTGGTGTGTCCCAGACAACTTCACCGACTCTGCGGTGAGTGGGAGGATTAACGGGGAGCACAAGGAGAAGGATCTGGAACCCTGGGATGGAGGAGAGACGCACGATGCCTCCGACAGCCTGGAGTCTCTGGACACAGACGTGGTAGGGACGAGAGACACACGCTACACACCCACACACACACACACCACACTACACACCACACACACACACACACACACACACACACACACACGCTACACACACACACACACACACCACACACTCCTCTCACCCTCTCTGTGTTCCTCCAGTCTAACGGTTGGGACCCCAACGACATGTTCAAGTACAATGAGGAGCAGTACGGCGTCAAGTCGACATACGACAGCAGCCTCTCCACATACACGTAAGATCTGCTCTTCTCTCTATGGATCTCTCTTTCTATGTATCTCTGTCTTTGTGTCTCTCCCTTTCTGTATCTCTCTCCCTCTCTATATATATACATCTCTCTTCCCATCTCTCCCTCTATAGATCTTTCCCTCTCGCTATCCCCTCTCTCGCTATCTCCCCTCCATATCTCTCTCTATCTCCCTCTCTCTATCTCCTCTCTCTATCTCCCTCTCTCTATCTCCCTCTCTCTATCTCCCTCTCTCTATCTCCCTCTCTCTATCTCCCTCTCTCATATCTCCCTCTCTCTATCTCCCTCTCTCTCATCTCCCCTCTCTCTATCTCCCCTCTCTATCTCCCTCTCTCTATCTCCCTCTCTCTATCTCCCTCTCCTATCCTATCTCCCTCTCCCTCTCTCTATCCCCCTCCCTATCTCCCTCTCTCTATCTCCCTCTCTCTATCTCCCTCTCTCTATCTCCCTCTCTCTATCTCCCCTCTCTCATATCTCCCTCTCTCATATCTCCCTCTCTCTATCCCCTCTCTCTATCTCCCCTCTCTCTATCTCCCTCTCTCTATCTCCTCTCCTCTCTCCTATCTCCCTCTCCTCCATATCTCCCTCTCTCTATCTCCCTCTCCATATCTCCCTCTCTCTATCTCCCTCTCTCTATCTCTCCCTCTCTCCTATCTCCCTCTCTCTATCTCCCTCTCTCCTATCTCCCTCTCTCTATCTCCCCTCTCTCCATACTCCCTCTCTCTATCTCCCCCTCTCCCTCTCCTATCTCTCTCTCTCTCCCATCTCCTCTCTCTATCTCCCTCTCTCTATCTCCCTCTCTCTATCTCCCTCTCTCTATCTCCCTCTCCATATCTCTCTCTATCTCCCTCTCTCTATCTCCCTCTCTCTATCTCCCTCTCTCCATATCTCCCTCTCTCTATCTCCCTCTCTCTATCTCCCTCTCTCTATCTCCCTCTCTCTATCTCCCTCTCCATATCTCTCTCTATCTCCCTCTCTCTATCTCCCCTCTCTCTATCTCCCTCTCTCTATCTCCCTCTCTCTATCTCTCTATCTCCCTCTCTCTATCTCCCTCTCTCTATCTCCCTCTCTCTATCTCCCTCTCTCTATCTCCCTCTCTCCATATCTCCCTCTCTCTATCTCCCTCTCTCTATCTCCCTCTCTCTATCTCCCTCTCCATCTCTCTCTATCTCCCTCTCTCTATCTCCCTCTCTCTATCTCCCTCTCTCTACTCTCTATCCCCTCTCTATCTCCCTCTCTCTATCTCCCCCTCCTATCTCCTCTCTCTATCTCCCTCTCTCTATCTCCCTCTCTCTATCTCCCTCTCCCTCTCTCCCTCTCTCTATCTCCCCCTCCATATCTCTCTCTCTATCTCCCTCTCTCTATCTCCCTCTCTCTCTCCCCTCCCTGTCTCTATGTAGTATGTTTCTCTCTCTGTCTCTCACCCCCCCCTCCTCCCCTCCTGGTATCCCAGGGTGCCCCTGGAGCGGGATAACTCTGAGGAGTTCCTGAAGCGTGAGGCGCGTGCGGCCCAGCTGGCTGAGGAGATCGAGGCCAGCTCCACCTACAAGGCCCGCGTGGCGCTGGAGAACGACGAGCGCACCGAGGAGGACAAGTACAACCGCCGTGGTGCGGGGCGAGAGGGAGACACACACACTCAGCAGGTACACACACACACACACACACACACACACACACACACACACACACACACACGCTCAGCAGGTACCACACACACACACACACTCAGCAGGTACACCACACACACACACACACACTCGCTCGCTCAGCAGTTACACACACACCACACACACACACACGCTCAGCAGTACACACACACACACTCAGCAGGTACACACATACACACTCAGCAGGTACACACACACACACACACTCAGCAGGTACACACACACACTCAGCAGGTACACACACACACGCTCAGCAGGTACACACACACACACACTCAGCAGGTACACACACACACACACACACACACACACTCAGCAGGTACACACACACACTCAGCCGGTACACACACACACACACCACACACACTCAGCCGTACACAACACACTCAGCCGGTACACACACACCACTCAGCCGGTACACACCACACTCACCGGTACACACACCACTCAGCCGTACACACACACACTCAGCCGGTACACACACACACACTCAGCCGGTACCACACACACACTCAGCCGTACACACACACACACTCAGCCGGTACACACACACATTCACAGGTGCACTCCCTCACCTGGTCTGTGTGTCCCTCCCCAGAGAGAACAAGTACCTCCCCCCCGGGCCAGCGCAGCAGGGAGGGGCTGTCGTGGGGCGCGGGGAGGCAGAACTCCCCCAGGCTGGTCCAGGGCAGCGCCGGGCCCCCCCCTCCCAGAGCCTGTCCCCACGACTACAGCCCCAACTCTGGGACTGACCAGAGGGTCGTCAACGGAGGTAGGTCTCCATACACACACACACACACAGATACACACACAGATACACACGATACACACACACACACAGATACACACAGATACACACACACACACACACAGATACACACACACACACACACAGATACACACACACCACACAGATACACCACACACACACAGATACAGACACACCCACACAATACAACACCACACATACATACGACACACACACCGCTCACGCTACACCCACAGACACACACGCTCACACGTATACACACACAGATGCACAGCTCAGACACACACACACACACATACACTTCTACAAGCAAACCATGGCATGTTTTTGGACACAGACATAAACGGATGCACACACACACACACACAAATGTGTACATAGAGCACGGAACACACAGCCACACGCCCATCCTGCAGGCTAGTGACCGAGCCCAGATGGAATGCGGTGAGGTCGCCGTGCCGACACAGAGAGCCGCAGTACTGCCCGAGGCCAGCGGAGGGCAGCAGTGAGGCCTTGTGACCTGGCATGATCCCAGTTCCTCCTTTACCCTGCAGTTCTCCAGCCAGATCTCAACACAGCCCCACCTGTCACCTGACTACCTTACCCTCCACCACCCCCCCCCTCCCCTCCGCCCCGCCCCTTCTTCTCCAGCGATTGACCTGTTCTCTCCCCCTCTAAGCATCGCAAAGGCATCGACTTCTCTTGGCGGTTCAATCGCTGTGTCATTTATCATCTTCGGCTGTTTTAGTACTCTTCTTCTCTTCTAAATATCCCTCCTCTTCCTCCTCTTCCTTCCTCACCCATCATCCCTCTTAACTACACCCATCACATCCTTTTGTGTTCATCAGTCCACCACACCTGTCCATCCTTTTATTTGATTTCCCGCTCTTATTGGTTCTGTCATTCTGTCATTTGTCCCTCGCAGGTTCCCATTGGCCATCGCCCTGCCCGTCTCCCTCCTCCCGCCCCCCCCTCCCGTTACCAGTCAGGCCCGTCCTCCCTGCCCCCCAGGGCGGCCACCCCCACCAGACCTCCCTCCAGACCCCCCTCTCGGCCCTCGCGGCCCCCATCCCACCCCTCCGCCCTCGGCCCCCCCCGCTCCAGCTGCCACCCTGCCCAAACGCATGTCCTACGAAGGTACCTGGGAGCCATGCGCTGGTGGTGTGGAGCACAGAGTGAACGTGAACATGCACCACCCCCCTCCTCCCCCCTCCCCCCCCCTCCCCTCCCTCCCTCCCCCCCCCTCCCCCCTCCCTCCTCCCCCCTGGGCTGACTGGGCTGGCTGACCTCTAACTCACCTGATCTAACTCCCCCCTTCGTCTCCCCCTGCAGCTACTAACACATCTGACCCACCCCCATTGCTCTCTCTCTTTCTCTCCCTCTCTTTCTCTCTGTCTCTCCCGTTTCTCTGGTGACCAAGAGATCGCACACCGCACGTACGCACGCATACTTTCTCTCTCTCTCTCTCTCTCTCCTCTCTCTCTCTCTCTCTCTCTCTCTCTCTCTCTCTCTCTCTCCCCCCATCTCTCTCTCATTCCAACACTCCGAATCTCTCTCTCTCTCCTTCTCTTCTTCTCATCACACAGTTTGAGGTGTTTGGTGTGTTCATTGTTGATCGCCAGACGCTCTGTCCAGACTGAGTGTCTGTGTGTGTCCGTGTGTGTCCATACTCCCCCAGCAGTGTGGCTTTGTTGTGGAAGGATTTAGCTGCTCTGGTCGCTGGCTAGCTAGTTAGCTACACGCTAGCTAGCCATCACTTTCTCAGAGGGAACGCAGTCCAAACCGGTGGTGACTCTCTCTCTCTCTCTCCTCTCTCTCTCTCTCTCTCTCTCTCTCTCTCTCCCCTCTCTTCCCCAGGCCCCCCCAGGATGTCCCCCAAGACCCAGAGGACCCCCCCGCACTCACAGAGTCCCCACCTGCAGGAGTGGACTCCCACCCGGAGTGGACTTCATCCCCCACAATGCACCTGGAGAGCTTCCTGCGCCTCCACCCACACGCAGCAGCTCCTCCGGAGGCACATGGTCTTCTGTGGTCAGCGGGGGTAAGACACCACTTCCTGGTTTGAGGATGAAACATGTCGATTGATTACCCATGAGCCTTTGCGTGCTCTGCGGAAGCTGCACATTACTCATGGGACCAGATGAAAGCTTAGTTAGTCCTTGGCTGAAGCTAGCTAGCAAAGCTAACACAGGCTGTCTGTGTGCACAAGGTTTAACATATGAATGTGTTTAGCTATGTTTGACATGAGAATATTCACTGAATCGTGTGTGTGTGTGTGTCTCCCTCTCCCACACAGGACACAGACCTCGCTCCCCTCGACAGAACAGCCTGGGTGGGGCTTCTCCCGGCTCCTCCCCCCCAGATGGGTACCGCCCAAGTGGAGGTGGTGACCACGCCCACTTCTGCTGCCTCCCCCCACTGCTGCTAGCCCCGCCCCCAACATGGCCGCCGCCCCCCCTCAGCGGAAGGTGAGACCTGCGTGTCATTTCCTTCCTGAAGACCCGGAGACGTTCAGGCTCCTGCCCTTTTATTATTATTCATTTGACTCTTTTCTTTTCCCCTCTTGGGTTTTCTGTTTTTACTCTGTGTTTACTCTTTTTTCCCTGTGAAAATATGCTTGAATGACTCATATGACTGAACAGATGAAGGACAGTGTGTGTGTTCAGCTGTGTGACCAGCGCTCTCTGCTGCCCCCCTTGTGTTAGCTAAGGAGAACCACATGCAGGAGACGAGACAGGCGTCTCCCACAGCCAACAAGGAGAACGTCAAACCTCAGGAGAGCAGGTCTCTGTCTAAAGGTACCCTGCCACACCTCTCTCTCTCTCTCTCTCTCTCTCTACCCTCTCTCTACCTCTCTCTCTCTCTCTCTCTCTTACTCTCTCTTTCTCACTCTGTTACTCTCTCTCTTACTCTTATCACTTATACACTTATACACTTTCTTCTTATCTCTTTCCTTTGTGTATTTTTTGTCTCTCTCCCTCTGTCTCTCTCTCTCTCTCTGCAGGACCCCCAGCCACGGCACCAGACCACAGAAAACAAATAGAGAACAATTTAAAGAAGTTTAGTGTAGATTTTAGGGTAAGTGGAATGCATTTCATTCATAAGAACATGCAGTATTGAAAAAGTATAATCTCATTTTCTCCTTCATCTCCATCTCTCTCCTCTCTCTCTCTCTCTCCGTCTCTCTGTCTCTCTCTCTTCCCCATCTCTCACATTTCTCTCTCTCCATCTCTCTCTCTTTCCATCTCTCGTCTTCTCTCTCTCTCCCATCTCTCTCTCTCTCCGCTCTCTCTTCCTCTCTCCTCTCTCTCTCTCTCTCTCTGTCTTTCCATCTTAATCCTAATTTACTTCCAGTTGCAGTCCAGCTCTAATCCAGACCCAGTGTTTGATCAGATGATGACCAAGCCTCCTCGGGACTCCAAGGACAAGCCCAAGGATCTTCCCCAGGATAAGAGCTCCGTGGCTGGGCCGGAGGGTGAGGAGGGCCCCCCCGGCGCCTCCATGACCCCCAACGTCACAGGCGCCAGCAAACCTGGCAGCCCAGGTGGCCCCTCCCCCTCCTCCTCTAACTCCGCCCTCCATGATCAGAAGAGGGCGGGGCCGGACGTGACATCACAGGGCGTCCAGACGACCGCACCCACCTTCGGGGGAGGAGCCAAGGCGGAGGAGAAGGAGGAGAAGGAGGTGCCAGAGTGAGTCTGGAGAGGGACGGAGGGGCGAGGGAGGAGGGTGGCTAGGGGGCGGAGCCCAAAGAGAAGAGGGGGGGTGAAGAAGATGAATCATAAGAGACTCCAGATCTCCTGTATTAATGTCATGTGTGTGTGTGTGTTCTTACTTCCTGCCTCTCCCTCCACAGCCAAGTGAGAAAGTCCACTCTGAACCCCAACGCCAAGGAGTTCAAACCCCCGAGCCTTCAGCTCCCAGGTCTGAACCCCCCCTTCCCCCAACCACCTCCCTGTAAGACTGTAAGAGTCATCAAGCATCTCCCACCCCCTGTTGGATGTTGACTGACTTACTGTGTTGTGTGTGTCTCTGTGTGTGTGTCTCTCTCTGGTGTGTGTCTGTCTGTCTGTCTGTCTATGTGTGGTGTGTGTGTGTCTCTCTCTGTGTGGTGTCTCTTCTGTGTGTGTGTGTCTGTCTGTCTCTGTCTGGGTGTGTGTCTCTGTGTGTGTGTGTGTCTCTGTCTCTGTGTGTGTGTGTCTGTCTCTGTGTGTGTGTGTGTGTGTCTGTCTGTCTCTGTGTGTGTCTGTCTCTGTGTGTGTGTCTCTGTGTGTGTGTGTGTGTGTGTGTGTGTGTCTCTGTGTGTGTGTGTGTGTGTGTCTGTCTCTGTGTGTGTCTGTCTCTGTGTCTCCAGCCCAAGCCGGCCTCCACCCCGACACCCCCCGCGGCCCCAGGGCCAGCCCAGCCCCTCGGTGGTGGTGCAGCAGCCCCCGACCGTCTACACCCACCCTGTGTGCTTCCCCCAGATGTACCCGCTCACCCCCGTCAGTCCCGGGGTGCAGGTGAGGACGCACGCACGCACACACACACACACACACACACACGTTCTCTCTTTCGTCTCTTCTCTTTCCTTATCTCTAAGTTTTTTACTTTCATGCATCTCACTGTCCACCTCCCCTACACGCCCTCTCCACCTCCTACACATTCGCTCCCCTCGCTCCCTCTCTCCCCTCCACCTCCGACACACCTCCCGCCCGCTCTCTCCCCTCGCTCCCTCGCCACCTCCTACACACTCTACTCGCCCCTCTCTCCCTCTCCACCCCTACACACTCTCTCCCCCTCTCTCCCCTCTCTCCCTCTCCACCTCCACACACTCCTCGCACCTCTCATCCCCTCTCCACCTCCTACACACTCCCTCCCCTCGCTCCCCGTCTCCACCTCCTACACACTCTCTCCCCTCTCTCCCTCTCCACCTCCTACACACTCTCTCCCCTCTCTCCTCTCCACCTCCTACACACTCTCTCCCCTCTCTCCCTCTCCACCTCCTACACACTCTCTCCCCTCTCTCCCTCTCCACCTCCTACACACTCTCTCCCCTCTCTCCCCTCTCTCCCTCTCCACCTCCTACACACTCTCTCCCCTCTCTCACTCTCTCTCTCTCTTCCAGTCTCTGGTGACAAGCATACTATGTTAGGGTCTCCTACTGTCTTTTCTCCCTCTCCTTCGTGGACTCTCTCCTCTCCATCGGTCTGTTATCTCTGTGTGTCCATACACATCTCTGTGTTTCCTCACAATGTTCACCTGTTGGTCACACAGTGAGAACCAGCCTGTGCCTGCTATGCTCACCTCTGCAGGCAGGGGGCACTGTGTTCACCTGTAGCCTTCCGGGCCTTGACATGTTGTTTATGAATGAACCCTCCAGAACCACACTACTATTCTGTCTGTCTAAGAGTAATGCCTTTTCTTTCTCTCTTTATGAAAGTGTATGATTATTGAAAAATATATATTTCTCTCGTTTTGCTCTAAGACTTGTTCCAACATCGGTCACTTTGTTAGTGAAACGTTTTGGTGACCCACTAAAGAATGGTTCTTTTTTTCCTTTTTTCCCCGTCTCTCTCCCTCCCCCCCCTCTCTACTCCCTCTCTCTCTCCTCCCTCTCTCTCTCTCCTCTCTCTTTCTCTCCCTCTCTCTTTCTCTCTCTCTCCATTAGAAAAGCCTAATATGGAAGGTTTGTGAATTTCCTCAGCTTTCTCCTTTGTCTCCAATATATTTTCTCTCCTCTTTCTCTCTCACTCTCTCTCTCTCATCTCTCTCTTTTCTCCCAAATCAGTATGAGATGTTTGCTTGCTGAAATGTCCATGTGATGTTGGCTTGCCAACGTCTTACTGCAGATCTACACAGCTGTCTTACTGAAACACTAGTTTAACCTCAGTTTTGTTTCACTGGCTTAGCTTCACAGACCCTTTTTGGAGCTCCTAGTTCATGGCCTCTATCGTTTCCTTTCTCCAGATACCTCTGTGTGTGTGTGTGTCTGTGTCTGTGTCTGTGTCTGTGTGTGTGTGGGACCACAGTCCACCGAAGTGAGGATAGTTTCAGTCTGGTCAGTCAGACTAGACCTAGGTTAGACCAGCGCAGTGTTTAAACACCCTCTATGGAAGTGAACTGGTGTCACCGAGCCAGTCCTGTCAGGTGAGGGGTTAGGACAGGGGGGTCAGGGGGTCAGGACCAGGGTCATGCATGCTGGCCTGTGGGAAGATATCAGTCCCCGTACATCAGGTCCACAAGGCATGCTGGGAACTACTGGAGTATGTGTGGGGGAGGGGGGGCGGAGCAGGGGTGGTTCTCATCAAAGGAAAAGAAGAATTGCTTTGTTAACTTCCTCTTCCTGTCGTCCCTCTCCCCCTCCAGTCTCCAGCGATGTACCACGTTCAGATGCCCCACATGGCGGTTAACCAGTCCAAACCCTACAGACCAGGTGACACACTCCCTCTCTCTTTCTCTCTTATCTCTCTGAGCCTCTCTCTTTCTCTCTCCCTCTCTACTTCTGTCTTTCTCCCTCTTTCCTCCATTCTCTCTCTTCCTGCCTCCCCATCTCTCCCTCCCCCTCTCCATCTCTCCCCCCGCAATCTGTCTCATACTACCGGCCATTCTTTCCCTGGCATCTTTGTTGTAGTTTCTAAGGCCTGTGTTTCTCTCTGTGCACTCCACTGTGAACTACAGTACCCAACATGCCTCAGCAAAGGTCCGACCAGCACCACCCTCAGGGCACGCCCACCATGATGCACCCGGCCACGGCCGCAGGCCCGCCCATCGTGGCTCAGAGCCCCGGCTACTCCACCCAGTACTTCACCTGCAGCCCGCAGCAGTTCACCAGCCAACCCCTGGTGCAGCAGATCCCACACTACCAGTCCCAGGTACACGCACGCACACACTGCCTCTTTCAGTCAGTCAGTCATGCTCTCTTCTCTCTCTCACACACACATGCTCTCTTTCTCTCTCACACACACACACACACACACTCACACACACTCTCTCTCTTGTCTCTCTCTGTCTGTCACACAGGCCCAGCATGTGTTCAGCCCGGTGATGCAGGGCAGCCCAGTGATGCAGGGCAGCAGGATGATGGCTCCTCCCACCCACAGCCAGTCTGGCCTGGTGCCCTCCTCCACCAGCCAATACGGAGAGCAGACACACACCATGTACGGTACGTACACACACACACACACCAGGAAGACACACACCATGTACGGTACGTACACACACACACACACCAGGAAGACACACACCATGTACGGTACGTACACACACACACACCAGGAAGACACACACCATGTACGGTACGTACACACACACCAGGAAGACACACACCATGTACGGTACGTACACACACACCAGGAAGACACGCCATGTACGGTAGGTACACACACACACACCAGGAAGACACACCATGTACGGTACGTACACACACACCAGGAAGACACACACTGCTACCGTCACTGATATCTGAGGATAGACTCCAGTAGACACATTTTAACCATATCTAAAATGATTTCTCTCTCTTTCTATCCCTCTCTCTCTCTCTCTCTCTCTCCCTCCAACAGTGTCTCAGGGCCCGATCCCTCAGCAGTACCCCCACCCCAACGCCACCCTCCACGCCCACCCCCAGCACCCCCAACACCCCCAGCACCCCCAACACCCCCAGCCCTCCGCCACCCCCACCGGCCAGAGCCAGCAGGGGGGCCAGCACGGGGGCAACCACCCGGCCCCCAGCCCGGTCCAGCACGCCCAGCACCAGGCCCAGGCCCTGCACCTAGCCAACGCTCCCCAGCAGCAGATGTACTCGGCCCTGGCTCCCACCCCACCCTCCATGACCCCGGGGCCCAACCCCCAGTCCCCGCAGGGGAACTTCCCCACGGCGCAGCAGGCCGTGTACCTGCACCCCCAGCAGGTGCAGCACGGCTACAGCCAGACACACCTGGCCCACGTGCAGCAGGTGAGCCGGGGGACACGCCTCCTCCTCGCACACACACATCCTCGCACACCCTTCATGACGTAGGCCAGGTAGAAGTGTTTTTTTTTGTCTGTGGAAACAACTTAGTCTCTTTCCCTCGTTCCCCCTCTCTCTCTCTCCATCCCTCAGGCCCACATGCAGTCTGGGATGGTGGCCTCTCACCATGGTAACCCCGCCCACCCCCCCATGATGCTGATGACCACGCAGCCCCCCGGGGGCCCCCAGCAGGCCATGCCCCAGAGCGGCCTCAACCCCATCCCCGTCTCCTCCACCACACACTTCTCCTACCTGGCGCACCCCCAAGGTAGGCCGCCGGGAGCACTTTCAGCCTGGCACTAGTGGTAGGCTGTTACTCTTAAGCAGGCTGTGTCTCTCAAGCAGGCTGTGTCTCCGTGTGGTAGTAAGCTGTGTGTCTCCTCTGTCCCTCCAGTGCAATCTCACCACCAGCAGCAGCTGTAGGGGGCGCTGTGGAGCACACGGAGGACCTCCGCTGCTCCTCCGCCACCAGAGAAGAAGAAGACGCCGCTGCCTCTCTCCTCCTCAGACCTGCTACACCATGTGCTTCCCTCCCTCCCCCTCCTCCTCTCTCCATCCCTCCCGCCCCCTCGCACTCATGCAGAATGTTAACAGATGGATGCAGTGGACAGATATTTTATTGTTCTAGAGTTCTAACAACAGAGAGTCCTTCCTTCTTTCTCCCCCTGCTGCCCCCTCCCCCCCCCTGCCTCTACCTCTATCACAGGCAGAGGGCTCCCCTTGTGTAACTTGTTTCAGCTTGCCAATTAAGATTTGCGTGTGAGAGAGATAAAAGAGACAGACTAAGAAAGAGAGAGTGAGCGATAAAAGAAAAAATCTGAACTGGAACTGATATTTTGTCTGCACCTTGATATGAAAAATTCTTCCAACTTTAGGCAGTATTAACGTTACTGTTTAATGTCTGCCACTGACGCATTTAAGACTTCAGGACGGGTCTCTAACCAAACTAAACTAAAGAGAATCTTCCGGAGATTAACAATCGTATGGCGGAGAGAAGAGAGAGACGATATTTATGAAACTATGTGATGGTGAAGTCCCACATCTCACCTGACCATAATGTAACTTTTAAGTTAAAATAAACTTTTACTTTGTAGATAATATAAATAATTTAAAAAATGAGCAAAAAAAGTTAAAAACAATAAAAAAGTTTTAAAAACTGAGCAGTTGTCCTTTCTCATCTGTTTGTTTTTTCCCGAATTCTAGGATTTGTTTGCTTTTAACATGATGGCTCAGATGTCTTGAACCCTTAAAATGTGTTTTCATAATCTTTGCCTTTTTATTGGACAGTGAGGCCCCTTTATGGGGCCCTGATTTGGCGTCGCCGAGGGACCTCAAATTATTATTATTATTTTTTACACAGGGTACACGTCGAACGTCGAATGACTTAACTGGAAAACAGGGCTCACCACTTCAGCTTGCAGGGTAATCTGTACTGCAAAACTCAGGACCTGTGTTTGATGTCTATAGATCCCCACACCTTCCATGTACTCCATAAATATATACAAACTGTAGCGGCTCCAACACCCAAAAACATGACGGGACTCAGCCGTGAAGAAACCTGCAGCAGCTGGATGTGATTTCAGACATGAGGCCCCACAGGCCAGAACATTCAGCTGCCTAGTGGGAAAACAAGCCAAGGTCTCAAGGCCAGAGATATATACTCTACCTGGTGGGAAAACAAGCCGAGGTCACAAGGTCAGAGATATATACTCTACCTGGTGGTAAAACAAGCCAATGTCTCAAGGTCAGAGATATATACTCTACCTGGTGGGAAAACAAGCCAAGGTCACAAGGCCAGAGATATATACTCTACCTGGTGGTAAAACAAGCCAAGGTCACAAGGCCAGAGATATATACTCTACCTGGTGGGAAAACAAGCCAAGGTCACAAGGCCAGAGATATATACTCTACCTGGTGATAATGGAAAGCTTAGCTGAGTGAAGATGTATTTGGATATCCCCTCATGGGACTAAGGTAGCATCATGTTCAAATGACATGCTCCATGCCTACAGAGACACAGAATATAGTGACAAAATACCAGCAATAAATCCTGGTCCATATTGTGTAGGCTACCTTAGGATATTGTTTAGGTATTTCAGTGCTGTTAGTTTTACAGATCATTTCTCTGCATTTTTTATTGGTCCGTCAAAGGCAATGGACAGTGTTGACCGCGGGGAAACATATATTCCTACATTGCACACTTGGTATTTATAAAGCCATTTTAATACTCCTGCTGTGTGTATCATCCGTATTATCCTTCAGAGCTATAGTTGGTCCCAGACTTTAACTCCAGACAACCCTGGTCTCAACAGAGTTAGGTACAGGTAGGACATCTTGTCATTGTTATGCTACACGACTGGATGCATTAATTGTGACCACTGGGCATCATATACAGTGCAAATACTGTAAGAATGTGTTTTAACCATTTAGTTTACGTTTGTTTTATTTACTATTTTAAATTGATGTGTGTAAAATAGACCTGGATCTCAGTGTGACAGCCCTATGGAACGGGTTTTTAAGGGGCAGTGTTTCGACAGCGCCATTGGGTTGCGCTTCAATACTGCCATCTAGTGACTTAAAGTGTGAATTACAAGTCCAGTTCCCACAGTAAACCACCAGATGGCGATGGTAAAGCGCAGCCCTATGGAACGGGTTTTTAATATTGAATTGCTGTACAATTTCGGCATTTCTCGGTTCGCATTTTCCATTGACCTAGTTTGCACCCCGTATTAGTGACGACTACTCCATTCATTGGTTGTTTTGTTTATCCCACCTTCTCGTTACGTATTTCTTCCGCTTCAGGGGACTGGCGGAAATCTTCAAAGAAAGTACGTATTTTGGCTATTATTCCGGTGACTAAAGTATTTGTGTAACAGAAATTATACCACCCATATATTTTGCACGATACTGAGATGAAAGCATGAACTGTTGTATTTCGCAAGGTGATGTTTTTTGCCAAACTAGCTAGCTCGTAGTGTAGTAAAGAGTCAATCAACAAGTTAGCTGTTGCTAATTTACTAGGCTATGTTACGTTGTTTATATGGTCCGATTATGATTTTTTTTGACAGCAGGACTCCCTGAGAGATTTGAGGGAGGACAATCCAGGGCTGGTCTCCTTGTACAGCTCCAGAGTGGTCAGAGCCTCGTCACGACTCACCTCCGCCTCGAACACGATGCCGTTCTCATCTGCAGCATACACACACTCATACTTACACATTCTTCCAAAACACACACATACTTACACATGCTACCAAAACACACACACGTTTACACATGCTTCCAAAACACACACTAACTCATACATGATCCTACGGTGGGGTTAGTAGGCCTATGACGTTTTTGGCTGAAATTTCCAAAGGGGTTATTATGTGTGTATTGAAATAACCAATGGGGGTGTTGGCAAAAACGGGCATAGTAGCCCCTTTGCCAACACCCACTTGGTTATTTCATCCAA
>CAEFZP010001800.1:0-97500 GCA_903064625.1 Mallotus villosus
CCTTGGAACCTTGACCCCCCCCGTGATAAATGAAGCGATCGAAAACAGAGGAATAAAGGAGCGAGGCCGACGCTGCGCCGTCACGACATCTGAAGACCTCGCGATCCGTGAGAGAGAGCAGAGAGAGTGACGAGAAGAGAGAGAAGAGAGAGAAGTTATACTGTCAAATGAGATGTCTTAGGGCCGCGGTGGTAGCGCAGAGACTTTTTCAGGTAGACAGGTTTTGCCTTTTGGTCGCGAGTGACGGTGTTTTCTGAACAAACTGTCGCCCTCCCACATCTCTCCCACTTCCGAAGTTCTGTGCCCCGCGCGCCACCGGATATGTGTCCACAGGATGTCGACAGAAAAAACATCTGTCGGTTTGGGTTTCGCTCTCATCCGTTCGGGCGACGTCGCCGTTGTCACTCTTACATGATTTGACCATGAATTTAGAACAGACACCCACGGGGGATGAACTTGACAAAGAAAGAGGATACGCAATTTGGGAGCTAGAGGGAGTAATAGGTCTGCAGCTAGATTCCGCTATTTACTAGTTAGTTGCTTCCCCTCGGATCGGCTCTGTTCTCTCGCGTTCTCTCTCTAGCCTCGCGTTCGTCGCCGGTCTCGAGCTTTCTCTCTATCTCTCTCTCGACATGATAGTCAACGTGGACCTTTTTTCGGGTTTAGCGTTTTCCTGCCATTGATTGGGAATAGAGAGAGAGAGGAGCGAGGTATGAGGTAGAGCAGGCTGACAGCTGGTAATACCTTTGTCCTTCATTGTCAGTCATCCTGGGTTGGAAGGCTTCGCTCCGCGAGCCTGGATGGAGGGAATTAGAATGAGGGGAACGGAATAGCGGCGAGACTATGAGGGGGTTTGTGGTGTTTTTTTTTTATTTCTTTTCCGTTTTTTTTATTTTTTTTTTTATTTTCTTCCTCTCTTCTTTTCCTTTTAGAGGGTGGGATTTGCGGTACGCGTTCCACCTCACTAAACCGCAGTCGGTTTGTCTACTCCGCCACGCCCCTTGCCTATCCTCACGCTCTTTGCTTCCTGCTCCCGACTACTTCATGTTTCTCTTTTGTTTCCCTTCTGCTCTGTCCTCGACTAGTGTCTCTCATTGCAGTACTACGCTTTCCTATACCGCCGTCTCCGTGCTCTTTATCAGCGTCACCCCACTCGCGCCCACCGCGCTCCTCGTCTTCTGACTGAGGCAGCCCTCGTAGTGTGCGAAAGATGGTGTGTGTGTGTGTGTGTCGCTGTTTTGTGTTTTCCGAATGAGACGACCCTGCTTCCTTCGTGGCTGCTCGGAGGGCTCCTCCCACTTCCTGGTTTTGGTCCCCGACACCGCGGACACCACCACCTGTCTGGCTGGCCAGCCTGAGCTCTGATATAGGGTCCGCGGGCAGCGCGTCTAACGGCCTAATCACACAGGCCCACGATGCCACAGGCTGGTTGTATCTGTGGAGAGAGATGGGACCGCCTGTGGTGTAGCTGTCTGTATGGGATGTAGGAGAGGACAGGATTTGGGACACAAACCCCACCACACACTCGCAGTGATGCACTACATACACACTGACACACACACACACACTACTAGACACCGGAACACACACACACACACTACCAGACACCGGAACACACACAGGGACTGGACGCGCAGTGCAAAATGAAACAACACCCCAACTGCTTTACAGAAGACATATAGAAACACCAACTGAAGACATACCTTTACACACACACACAAAGACGCACACACACACACACACACACACACACACACAGAGACTCCCACATACATGCACACACACAGACTCTCCCACCGACACACACTAAACACACAGACTACAGAAATTGAGCAAACCCATGTAGGTTGGTGTGTGATCCGATGTCCGGAGGGGTCTAGAACATGCCGATGCACAGGTGGTGCAGGGAGCAGTCAGGTGCGGAGCAGACCAGCAGGGTTACCCTGCCCCCTGTCACACCCTCCATCAGCCCAGAGAGGGGGGTGTGATGAGGACGGAGAGAGGGAGGTAGAGGGAGTCAGGTAAAGAGATGGGAAGGAGTTGTGCAGGGGAGGTGGTAGGGGGGTAGAGAGGGAGGAAAGAAGTGAGGGAAGTAGGTGTGTCGGGAGAAGTGAGGGCGATGAGGAGGGATAGGAGGGAAGGAGTGTAGGGAAGGAGGAAGTAAAGAAGAAGGGTAGGGAGGTAGGGAGGTAGGTGTATGTGTTGGACCTGAGGCAGAGAGAAACAGAGTGAGGTACAGCATGTACAGAAGCAGTTAAGTACAAAGAAAGATCTGGATTGTTGATGGAGTGAGGCAGTGGTGAGAGACTGGGATGAAGAGAGCGAAGAGGGGGATGACGGAGACGTTGCAGGACAGGATGGAAGAGAGGAGGGGAGAGAGACGAGTGAGAGACTGAGAGAGAGGGGCTGAGAGATTAGATGAATGTTGTGCCCAGGTGTGTCCCGCTGAGAGAGAACCAGCCTGGGGGCAGGAGCACCTAAGCCCCCCCCTCCCCCCTCCAGCACCCCCTCATAGCTCTCTCACCTCCCTCGTCTCCCTCTCCAGCCTCTGTCCCTCATCTCCTGCCTCCACCGCTCCTCACTCCCTTCTCTCCATCCCCCTCCCTGCTGTGTACCTGCTACAGTACCTGCTACTCTGCTGCAGCATACTGATACAGCCTCGCCAGGCTCTCCCACTGACACACTACAGAGACCTCACCCGGAGGAGAACACACACTCACTCACACACACACACTCACACACACACACACACACACACACACATACACACTCACATCATACACGCGCATGTACACACCTGGCGGCACACCTGGCATCCAGAGTTTAGAGGGGTTGGAGACTGGCAGGCTCTGTAACACACGGTAGACAAATTGACAGACAGAAAGATGAGGACGCCAATGGAGGCCTCCATCGCTCGCTCAGCCCCTCCCTCCCTCCCTCCCTCTCTCTCTCCTCATCCCGATCCCCTCTCCCTCCCTCCCTCCCTCCCCTCCCGTCCCTCCCTCCCCTCCCTCCCCGTCCCTCCCTCCCACTTCCCTCCCATCCCTCCCGCATCCCTCCCTCCCTCCCACCACCTCTTTCTACCTCCCTCTCCTCCTCGCCTCCTTCTCTTCTCTCTCCTCCTCCTCCCTTCTTTCCCCCCTGATGATGTAAGCACACAGGAAATCCCAATTTCTTCCACACATTCCTTCATTAACCATAACAGGGTTTCATAGAGCAGGTACAAGTGACTTGATTCAGACTAATGAGGCCCCATCACAGCCAGCAGTAATTGTCTCCAGTCAGCGATGAGCACTCGGCGTGCTTGACCAGGATTGAAACCCCCCCCGCTCTCCGCACGATCATTAACTGCACGCATTGTCGACCTCCGTGGCCAGATCCCCAGCGAACGACTTCCACGCTCTCCTCTCCCCTCCTCGAGTCAGGATCGGACCCAATTAGCCTGTTTATTTAATTACAGAGCGTCAGACCCTGGACTGACGATGGCATCGACTCTCCCCCCCCCTCCTCGCTCTCCCCCTTGTCGGTTAGCCCCAAACGATGACCTTCCCTGCCTGCTGTCGCCCTGCCGCTGTTTGACTCTACTCCAGCAGGGTATGGCTCTGCTCCATGTCGGCCATGTTGTTTGGTCTTAATTGCACCCCCACCCTCCCCCAACCTGGTTGGATGTTGTGTTTCAGGGCCCGAGCTGGTGTGTGTGTATGTGTGTGTAAGAGGCGTGAGGGTAAGTAAAGCAAATGGCCAGTAAATCCTCCCTCCACACACACACACGCTCACACACACGTCCTCCAGGTGGGTAGCTCTGCAGAACAGACTCTGTGCTCCTCAGAGAGCGAGGAGGGATGAGAGACGAGAGAGGAGAGAGGAGGAGAGAGGACAGTGGCCCCTCCCCTCCTGTCCTTTCCTGCACTCTCTTCTCCACTCCATCCCTCTCCCTCGATCCCCCTTCTCCCCCCCCTCCCTCCCTCCCTCCCTCCTCATCCCTCCCTCCTCTCCTCTCCCGTCCCCCGACAGGGGTGATGAACATAAATATACAGTACCCCTCCCGCCAGATCTTGGGTTAGGGAGGGGGATATAAAATGCTGAGCAATGAGAAGGCAGCATCAGGCTCGGTGCAGCTGTCTGTGTGCTCAGCACAATCTATTATCACCCCCATAACAGTCTGTGTCTCTGGGGTGGGGCGCGGTGGCTTACCGTGGCAACCCATTGTGATGTTTCGCGATGCGCATTTGAACCCTAAGCTACTTATCGATTGCGTAACCATTCAGACGCGATTATTCCCGACTGGAGGACTAGGGGGGTGGGGGCGGGAACTCCTTTTTTTTGGTCACGGTTGCGGTCAGCACCGCTAGTGCTAAATACATCCGAATGCTAATAGCGTCTGAATGCTAATAGCGGCTCATAGATATTGCGGCGGATGTAAAAGTGCAGTGAAGGCAGTTATGTAAAGATGGCACAGCGAGGCCTGGTGAGCGCCCGCCTACGATGCAGGAAGTCCTGGCGGGATAACGTACCTCAGGGCCGTCATCGACGCCCTGCGAAGTGCTCACGTGCACGGTGCAGAGAACACGCCAGAACGACACACGCCGTCAAACTGGGATCGCCCGAGAATAGTTCGGAACGTCGCCCCCTGTAGCTGACACCCCGCACGTGCACCGGGCGTTTGAAGATGGCGTCCGAGAGAGAGAGACTCGTCACAGAGCCGGAGGAAAGGGGAGAGGAATTTTCGAATAAACGAGTGTTTTTTAGCCGTTCTCTTTCCTGGCAGCAAAATAAGAGCAAAATAATGGTGTGACATTGGATAATCCCTTCAATTCAATCAGGCCGCCTCGGTGCGGCGACGCACAGCACAATCCTGCCTGTGCATCATCCTGTCAGGGACCATCGCTCTCACACACGCACACATACACACGCACACACGCACACACGCACACACACACCACACACACACACACACACACACACACACACACACATACAGACACACAGAGGATACACACACACACACGCACAGAAGATACACGCATGCAGACACACAGAGGACACACACACACGCACATACACACACGCGGTTACTTTTATGACCTGGTTGTCACCACCTCAGATGAATAGCGCTGTAAGGTTTAAAAGAAAGGACAAGAGATGAAATGAAAGTTTTTTTGTGTTTTTTCTCCCCCTCTCTCTCTCTCTCTCTCTCTTCCTTTCCTTGCTCGTAGCAACCACTGTTCCAGTGATAGAGACGGAGGAGAAATAGCTTTCTGTCATTTTCTCTCTCTTCTCCTCCTTCATATATTCCCCTCTCTCTCTCTCTCTGTTTCTTCTGGTCCCTGCCTGTGACAGGAGCCGTGGGGATTGGCCCTGGCCGGGGGTAGCGGGGGGGAGAAGCAGGCATGCAGAAAGGCAATATTAGCTGGAAATTGGAAAAGGACTCCATGCGTGTTGTTTGGGGAATGAATGGAAACCTGGCCCCTGTATTGATTTCGATGTTGTTTCAACGCCCTCATCGTAGCATTTCCCCCTTCTTCTCCTCCTCTCTTTTTCCTTCCCTCGTTCTTCCTCTTCTCCTCCACCTTCTCTCCCCCTCTTCTGCTGCTCTCCCTCTCTCCGCCACCCCCCTTCAAGCCGTCACCAAAGTGTAAAGGAACTGTTTTTTCTTCAGTTGATGGGAGAGAGGGTGGGGGTTGGGGGGGGGGTACTGGTGACCTTTCACCTCGGGATCTTGAGCTTCCAGAGCTGGGTCGTCACGGAGCGAGCTTGGTCTGCACCCCGGCCGCCGACCGTTCCAGAACCATCAGGATCGGTCTGTTGTTTCTGGTCCGTTGTCTGGCATCCTTCTCCTGTGTCAGCGACCCATTGTTGCTTTCAACCAGGACACACACACACCCACACACACAGGCCAGCCCATGCAGATATGTGCAAGACGGCGTGTAATTGTGTAGGGGCGTGCGTATTCAAATAACGCAGATAGCTGCGCGCCATTCGAGTGGAAGAGTGTGTGGTTATGTGTGTGTATGTAATCAGGCATTGGGTACATTCAGTCTGGTACTTGATGTTCCATGTTCACATCTTGTTAATTCCGCGTTTACCTACATTGAAGAGCTAGTCATGCACACACACACACAAACACACACACGATTGTACATCACTGCTCAGCAGAATACCAAACATGCTCCCACACTCTCCAGTGCTAACCTTGTGCCTGTGCATATCAATGTGTCTTCCTCTTGTGACCTATTGTTAGGAAGCAGTCACCGTTGAGCACTGCCCCCCCCCTCCCTACACACACACACACAAACACACACACTCTCCAGTGTAGCCCCGCCCTCCTCCCGCCCCCTCGTTCCTCCTGAAACAGGAAACTAGCTCAGGTCTGGCCGGCCGGCCGGTTGGGCCGGCGTCGTCACGGTGATAGATGTATATTTAGTGTGAGTGTTCCTACAGCGGCGTCACGCAGCCTGGCTGATGTATGGGATAATAATGGCCTGGGAGGGGAGGGGGGAGGGGGGAGGGGGGGTCTGCGGACGATAAAGCGGGAGGGGAGGGGGCTGGGTGGGGGGCTGGGGTGTCTGGTCCGAGGAGGATGAAGAATGAGCTCTCGTCCAGCAAGGGGAGAGGGTTTGGAGTTAGCGAAATCCCAGCCCTCCACCGTTAGAGCCCCCTCTGCTCACCCCGGATAATTAAACAATATTTCCAAATCAGGCGTGGCTGACAGCGGCGGGTGTGTGCCGGGGGAAGAGAGAAGAGGGTGGTGTGGTGGGGGGGGCAGGTGAGGAGCGGATGGAGGGAATGTAATCATTTTGGTGCAATAATGGAGGCCTGCTTGTTAGGGGTCGAGGGAATGGGGAAATAACGTGTACGATTTGCATGTGAATGCTATCTATAGCTGGAGTGCTTCTCTCTCTCTCTCCACCTCCATTCTAGTGTCTCTCTGTCTCCCTCTCTCTCTCCTGTCCTCCACCTCCATTCTAGTGTATGTCTGTCTCCCTCTCTCTCTCCTGTCCTCCACCTCCATTCTAGTGTCTCTCTGTCCCCCTCTCTCTCCTGTCCTCCACCTCCATTCTAGTGTATGTCTGTCTCCCTCTCTCTCTCCTGTCCTCCACCTCCATTCTAGTGTCTCTCTGTCCCCCTCTCTCTCCTGTACTCCACCTCCATTCTAGTGTCTCTCTGTCCCCCTCTCTCTCCTGTCCTCCACCTCCATTCTAGTGTCTCTCTGTCTCCCTCTGTCTCTCCTGTCCTCCACCTCCATTCTAGTGTCTCTCTGTCTCCCTCTCTCTCCTGTACTCCACCTCCATTCTAGTGTCTCTCTGTCTCCCTCTCTCTCTCCTGTCCTCCACCTCCATTCTAGTGTCTCTCTGCCTCCCTCTCTCTCTCCTGTCCTCCACCTCCATTCTAGTGTCTCTCTGCCTCCCTCTCTCTCTCCTGTCCTCCACCTCCATTCTAGTGTCTCTCTGTCTCCCTCTCTCTCCTGTCCTCCACCTACATTCTAGTGTCTCTCTGTCTCCCTCTCTCTCTCCTGTCCTCCACCTCCATTCTAGTGTCTGTCTGTACCCCTCTCTCTCCTGTCCTCCACCTCCATTCTAGTGTCTCCCTCTCTCTCCTGTCCTCCTCCTGAGGCTTGGGGCCAGGCTGAAGGGACAGGGGAGGATGTGAGGGGACGTCAGGCATGTGTCATCGGCCAGAGAACGAGAGTCTGCGTCTGTGTGTGTGTGTGAGAGGGAGAGAGAGTAGTGCGTGGCAGTGTGTCTGTGTGTGTGTGTGTGTGTGAGAGAGCGAGGAAGATGGCAGTGTGTGTGTGTGTGTGTCTCCTGAGAGGAGTGGAGCAGGATGCTTCCTGCAGTGTTTCAAGGCGGTGAGCGTAGGGGTCTCCCTCTCTCGCATGAGCTTCACCCTCGGACATCGCTGTCAGAACATAAGGTCAGCAGGTCCGTGAAGACCAATAGCCCGACACACACACACACGCTCGCACCATACTTACAAACACACCTACAAACACACACCCACAAACACACACACCCACAAACACACAGTCACATCTGAGGTCTGTTGTTCCACACTTGGCTCTTTCTGAAGAAAGGGCTCAAGTACAAAATCGATGACCCTCGTCGCTTGCGTGTTTGCAGCGTTTCATCATCATTCGGGTTAAGATTCAATAGAGAGTGAGGGGATGCGATGGGGGGAATTGCCTTGTATGAAACGAATGGAAACTAATTGAATATTCTTCATCTTCCGGTCGATAGGTTCACACCCCTGTGCTCAGGTAACTCTAGTGAAAGAAATGGTTATAAATGAGCCTTGCACTTTTTAGTACAAATGCTGTTAAACACTTGGACCGTGAATCTCTGTATTGAGGCGTGCTTACACACACACACACACACACACACACACACACTTCCACCCTCCCCGGGCTGGACATCATCACCATTGTCAGACGCAGCTCCACTCCAGGACCTCTGGAGAGGAGCACTCTCGCCTGCCCCTCTCCCCCCAGACGGAGAGCCTGGCCCTGGGCTGTGGCTCTGGAGAGCAGCCCTCCTGTCTGGCTCTGTCATCCAGCGACCCACTGATGGAGGGGCGAGGAGAGCAAGAGATAGACAAGAGAGAGAGAGAGAGAGAGGAGAGGAGAGGGATTTTTTTGTTATCATCAGGGAGTAGAGAGTCAGCGCTTGAAACTGCTGGCTCAGAGTAGAGGGGGAGGTTCACTTAGGCTGCCCAGGGTCGCCTCACCCGGGCCTGGGTGAAAGGATGACACGCCGCCCTGCCTGTGGAGCATAGCCTGGGGGTGCCTCCGGAGGATCAGGCGGCCCTACCTACCAGAGGCAGGAGTCTGCGCCAGTCTGTACTCGTCCTGCACTCTTGAATTCTCTCTCCCACTCTCCTCTCTCTCTCTCTCTCTCTCTCTCTCTCTCTCCCTCACTGTCGTAGTCTCTCCTCCCTCCTTCAGTTATTTCCCAGTGTCTCTGTGCATGCTCTCTCCTCGACTCTCATTCTTTGAATATCTACTCTCAGAAACTCCTCTCGTCTCTATTAGTTATCTTAGCCTCTGTCTGTTTCAAGTCCGTCCCCTTTGGAGAAGCTGTCAATTTGAAGCCTTTGATAAAGTTTTGGGGGGGTTTGAATGACCTCGAGTACTCATGATTGGCTAAGGAGCTTCTCGAAACCAAGGCTGTTGAGGGTAATGATCATGTATTTTATTCCTCTGTTTATTCAAATGGATGGGCGTCTGGGGGCGCGGCCAGGCAACAGTTGGCCCTCCGGAGCCGTCATGAATAGGCATCGCTCTCCGAGGCCGGAATATAAACACGGAGGAAGCGGAGGAGAGGGGAGTAGTGGGAAAGAGCGAGGGAGGGGGGTCAGGACAGACTTGGGGGAGGAGGGGAAGATGGAGGCGGAGAGATGAGAGAGAGAGAGGGAGAGAGAAGGAGAGAGGGAGAGAGGGAGAGAGGGAGAGAGGGAGAGAGGAGAGAGGGGTGGTGGTATGTAAGCACTCCAGTCGAGGGACGGGAGGAAGAGCGAGAAAGTGGCAGAGAGAGAGAGAGAGGAGAGAGAGAAAGAGAGAGTTTAACAAGGCTTTGTTTTTCATTTGCTCTGGAGGCTGAAAGGTAATTAAGAGAGACTGACCTAATTACCATGAGTGCTGGGACTGGATTTAATGACTATTCACTGTACTGAACTCTTACACAAGCATGCCAAGTACACACTGTTAGACTCCATCGGAAAATAGGCTGCCATGCATTTGTGTTTGTGCATGAGTGATTGGACAGTACGTTTTGTGTGGGTTGGTGAATATGCATGTATGTATGTGGGTGTGTGTGCGTGTGTGAGTGTGCATGAGTGTTCCTCTCGTGTGTGTGTGTGTCTATAGTTACTTGTGTTCTGTATGTAATGTACTGAATTGATGTGTGCATACATCCATGTCTGAGCGTACTCATGCGTACAGTGTGTGTGTGTGTGTGTGTGTGTGTCCACACAGTGCTGTACGGCAATTGTGTAACACGCATGTAAACGATCCAGTGGCATGATGGGAACGAGGCACGCAGCAGCTGCATGGGAGCACACGCAGGACGCGGTGCGTCATGTGACTCACCCTCCAGGAATACATACCCGATGGCTGTATGCTTGGGCCCCAGCAGGATATCTCAGATCGAATGAGACCTGGCTGTCAGAGGGAACGTTGTGGCGTTCCCGCTCCCCCCCCCGTCCCGTCCCCCCGTCCCGCGTGACGCGCTCGTCCGTCTGGGAGCACCGGGGAGACGAGGAGCTAATGATCATAAATATGGCGGAAATCGCAGCCCGCTACCGCAAAGGTCACGGCATTAATCCTACTCTCTGACTGCCTGACAGAGTACCCCCCCTCCCCCCTCCTGCCCCCCCCCCTTCCCATCTCTCTCTCTTTTGCTCGCTCTCTCTATTATTCTGTGTCTTTTTTTCTTTTCTTTTTTTGGGGGGGGGAATTGTCTCTCTCTCCTCTCTTTTTTCTTTCCTCTTTTTCATTTCTCTCTCTCTCTTCGACCATCTTTTTTTATTATTATCAATCCAGTTCCATTCAAGTTCATGTTTTTTCCACTGGCATGGAAAGTACTGCATTAAAAGAATGACCAAAACAGAAAAAAGATCAATCGTTAAGCAGGCTTAAAAAGCTGGTTAAAAAATCAATCAACACAATCAGTACATCGTCGATATGATCCACTTATGGAAAATGGCTTCAGAAGCCATGTGTTCAATGGAAAACGATAAATGAACGGTCCAGATTGGTGCTTATTGTTTCTCATCCAGTAGCAGCAGGCAGCAGCAGAGAGAGGCAGACCATGCCAGTGGGTCTCCTTTATGGAGTCTCCCTTAGCCTGCATCTCTCTCCTCAATAACCTGCTTGCCAATCCCAACATTTCCCCAGTTCCTCGCAATTTATAGACCCGTGTGTGTGTGTGTGTGTGTGTGTGTGCATGTGCTCAACAACAGAATGATTTACAGTCAATCTTGCGTCGTGTTTGTTCGTCTGTGCCTCTTATCCACAGGTGTGTGTGTGTGTGTGTGCGAGCGAGTGCACGTCCTTTAGGGGCCCATAATGCAACATTCCTGCGACGAGCCTGTTCCCCAGTCCACATAATGGCCATATCAGTCAGTCTTGAATCATGGCTCCATCCACTCCTAGGGGCAGCACTGCCTCCTCAAGCCCAGCCCAGACAGCCTGGCCTGGCCGCTACCTCCTCCACACTGTGGCCCTTCACGGACTGCACTCATTAGCCGGATGCTCCCTTTAGCAGTAACTCAGCTAGCCTATGCCCTAACCGTGCCTTTCAAAAGTTTGACGCTTGGTTGTTACAAGTGGTTTTCGATTCTGCAACCAAGTCACTGCCCTCCCTCCCTCCCCCCCCTCCTCTCTCTCGCTCTCTCTCTCTCTCCCTCGCTCCTCCCCCTCGCTCTCTCTCTCTCCTTCTGGTTTCCTCCAGTCCTCTGCCCGAGGCTCTTTCCTTGACTCTTCCTACCTCCCTCCCTCCCTTTGAATGTTTTCCCCCTCTGGCTAGTTAGACAACCCACCCACAGCCCTGCGCTCACCTCCAAGGTCCTCTCTGCAAGAAGGCACAGGGCGGCCATGAGGCAGACGGTAGTTCAGTAAGCAGACAGACAGCAGACAGGCAGACAGGCAGACAGGCAGACAGGCAGACAGGCAGACAGGCAGGCAGGCAGGCAGGCAGGCAGGCAGACAGGCAGATAGACAGACGGGCAAAAAGACAGAGAGGTAGATGGGCAAAAGAGACAGACAGATTGGGCGGGCAGGCAGACAGCTGGGATGAAGGCGAGCGTCCTGCTCATAGAGGATGAATGATCACCATGGCAATGGAGGGTTAGTCAATATGAAAGAGGGGGGGGGGACCATCAGAGGAAGGGAGATGGACGGGAGGGGAGAGGGAGGGAAGCGGAATGTGAGTTGAATTTGATCTGGCTTTCCTGAGGCGATCACACACACACCGCCACGTACACACACACACTGGCCTCCCCTGGCACCTATGGAAACCCTAGAAGATCCATCTCTTCCCACTCCCTCTCTCTTCCACGCCACATTCTGCACACGTTCCCTCCTTCCAGCTCTCTCCCTTTCTCCTTCCTCCTTTCTCTCTTCCCCCCCCTCCCAGTGCAGAATTAGGCTTTCTTACGTGTTTGCCTTTGTTGTCAGTGTGTTTTTGCGGTGCACCGCCCTCTCTCTCACCCTGATGCCGACTATGGCGAGCGACTACCTCGCTGCCGCTCTACGCTCTAACGGTCGCCGGGGAGAGAGAGACAGGGGCGTGCGACGACAGCACTTTCAGGAAAACGAGACGAGATTGCCGGCGAATTCTCTCTCCCGGCGCTTCTTCTCTTTCGGTCCGGAACAAGCCGTCCGTTCCAGACTTCTGGCTGAAGTTATTACTGAGTCCTCCTCTCCGTGTTTGGTGGGCGTCGGGGGCCCAGTCATAAGGGGGGTCTTGACAGGAGAACGGGGAGGAGAGATGTCTTGGGAGTGTAGCTGTGAGTGGATCCGTCTCCAGGCCAGTTTCAGCAGGCCGCTGTCTGATGGAGAAGGCACACAACGAGCTGAATCAACGAAAAGGAGCTACGCACATGCACAGCGCGGGCACACATGCAGATACACACCACATAAGCAAACAGATACACACACGCAGATATACGCAAACACACACACACACACTGACAAACACGCCATGCAGAATCACAAACGGACACATACACCACACACAAAGAGTTTAAATAAGCAATGTTAACCTCCGAACCTTGGGAGTGATGTCATCTCCACAACGTGTCCTCGGGAGATTCATGGTGAAGCAGTAAAACCTCTGGGGAGCCATGCTCGCTTCTCTCTCTCTCTCTCCTCTCTCTCTCTCTCTCTCTCTCTCCCTCCATCTTTGCCTTCCTCTCTCTCCCTCTATATCTCCTCTCTTCCTCGTTCCCTCTCCCCCCTCTCTCCTTCTGTCCCTCTTCCTCCCTTTCTCTTTCATTTCCTATATATCCTCCTCCACACTCGCCCGGGAAGACAGAAATGAAATGAATGCAAAGCTGTTCTGAGAGAGAGAGAGACATACAGAGACAGAGAGAGAGAGAGAGAGAGAGAGAGCGAGCGGGCGCGTCCGGCTCGACCTTTCACCACCACGCCGCCAGAATGAAAGAAACATGAGGCTTCTGACAGGCTCCGACACAACAACAACACCCACGGCCGAGTCAACACATCTGTCTGTGGACATTTCGATTACGGTGCGGAACTGGCGTCCGGGACCGCCCGGGTGGACGTGACCACGCACCCCCGTCTCTCCAGATCCTCCTAAACGATCTTCAAATAAACTCTTCGCCATGGAAACGGGACACCCGCCGTTTTTTGGGCGATACGGCGGCACGAGTTCCGCGTGTAGGACAATCTGAAGGGGTTTAGCATGAGGCGAAAACGGTACCTCGGGTCTGTTTGGTGAAAACAAATAGTGCAGACGTCAAACACCTTTCGTCCCTCGCGCTCTCTTACACGAACGACTAAAATCCAATCCGAGGGATTGTAATGACTTTCCCGTCGATAGAATACAAACGGTGGCCGCGAAGGACATCTTTAAAGTCTTTCTTGTACAGTAACAGTTTGTCAGGCGGCCAATTACACAGGGAAGCAATTGGGTGGTTGTCTCTGCCAAGGACAGAGAACTCAGGGGAGTTCTGTGAAGCTCCCTGCTCGCCTACCTGCTCCAACCACCCACACAACTTCATTTGGGTGCCATCCATTCTCTCCCCTTTGTCTGCGGTGTGTGTGTGTGTGTGTGTGTGTGGAGGGAGGCACAGGGAGCAGTCTGCAGGTGTGTGTGTGTGTGTTGCTCGGGGCTCTGCAGGAGGAGAGCCGGTGTGTGTTCCTCCTGTGTCCTGGAGGGTAAATGTTTGAAATGGAGCTTGTCATGGATGTGAGTGTGTGTGTGTGTGTGCGCACACACACATTGTCTGTGAACAGGATGGTGTGTCGAGGTTGCCTTTAGGTACGTGCGAGCGCGCGTGTGTGTTCACAAACCTCCAGTTCTCCATTGTCCTCTTCCACAAACCCCCCCCTCAAAAAACACACACACACACACACACCAGAACACTGGGCCATGTGCTTCATCTACAGGGACAACACACACAACACACACACACTCAGTGCGTCGAGGCCCTTGATCCTATTCCTCTTCATCAAGCACCTCTTTCCCCCCCAGAGGAAACTGTCTCCCCAGCCCAGGATGCCTGTGTGCCAGCTACTGGGGACCGGCATGGGCACTGCCACGCCGGAACAGTCTGGAACATTCTGCAGTCCGAGATGCTGCCGGTTCACACAGGAAAAGGAGGCGTGCGAAAACGGGAGGACGTGTTGAAATCACAGTGTCAAACACACACACACACTGAGAGAACACACACACACCGCCGGCCTCCGACGGCCGTTTTGGAGGAGGACTGAAAGGAGAGGAGGACGTGAAAAGAATCTGCGAGAAAGAGAGAAAGAGAAAGAGAGAGACGGAAACAATAGCATGTAAATAGCATGAGAACGTGGCGGCGTATTAGCAGACGAGATTAAACACGTTCCATCCTGCGTTGTCATCGCTCCAAGTCGAATCCCTCTCATATGTCCCTATGCTGCAGAACTCGAATCCAATCCGACGTAATCGAAACGTATTTGTATTTGTTGTCATCTGCCCAGGCTAAGCATGGTGTCATGCCTGTTCCCCTTTCTGCTAGCGGCTACTAGTTAGCTGCTTGGAACAGATTGTTATGCTGGCGTAATCTGTGTTTCCATAGCATGAATGGAACGCCTCAGGTTAGAGAAACTGTAGGAACGGGACTAACTATAGAAGGCTGCTTGGCTGTTTTTCTGGCATGAGCAATGCACCGGGTTAGCTCTGTCTCTGTCTCTGTCTCCGTCTCTGTCTCTCTGTCTCTCTCTCTTTCTCTCTCTCTCTATACTGCAAATCATGTATCTTCTGGGTGCTCTCTATTTCTTCTATTCTCCTTCATGTCCCTGGCTACTTCTTGATGCCACACTTCTTTTTTCTTTCTGTGGCTTGTCTGTCTGTCTGTCTGTCTCTTGTTGATGTCCTTGCTCCACGTCTCTCCTCCAGCTCCGGGGCCCAGCGGGCATGCACAGTGTGCAGTCTCTGGGGAGTGCCCCACACACACACACACACACACACACACACACACACACACACACAGACAAACAGTTATAGTTGTTTGAGCATGACTTTTTTAGTCTACTTTTTAAATGGTGGTTTTATTGTACAAAAAAGGGGGGTTGGTGGGCAATCTGTCACTTCATCTTCACTCAGCAGAGACGTATTATGGGATGGATGGATGGGTGGGTTGGATGGGTGCTGGCTGATCGCTCCGGGGTCCTAGCAGGCACAAATCGAAACCGCAAAATTGGGGAACGAGATATTGCAGCATTTGCACTTCAAAAAAAAAGAAGAAAAATGTCTAAGCCCTGTGCTGAAAGGGAAGCGTTGGGTTTCGTCGTCAGCGGAGAGAGAGGACAATTAGGGCGGTCGATGGGACGTGAGAGGACGGAGGAGACGATGACGAGCTATCCACACCCGCGTTCACCAGCGGCCCCTATGCTAATGGACGTGGGTTTGGCACGGACCCGCAGAAACACGCGCGCCGCAGACAGTGTCATATAGCTAGTTAGATGTAATTAGGACAGCGTTCGAGGCGTGTGCTTTGTTAACAAGCTCGCCCGCGCCGCTCGGCCTGCGTGAGTCATCGAGGTGGAGGGCTCCGCCAGGATCTCCGAGTGGGTTTTCATTTATTTAGCGCGGTTTGCTCCTGGCCCCTGCTCCCAGCTCTCCAAGCTTCCATTGTGTGTGAGTGTGAGTGTGTGAGTGAGTGTGTGTGTGTGTGTGTGTGTGTGTGTGTGTGTGAGTGAGTGTGTGTGTGTGTGTGTGTGAGTGAGAGAGAGTACCTCATGCAGAGGTTTGTTCCCGCCAGTTTGCTCATTTGTGTTTTTTTTGTTGTTGCTGAACGCCAGGCAGTCAGACAATTTGCAGTGCCTGCCTCGTCTCTCGGTCACATGCTTGGACTGCCCTCTGAGATTCACCGTGTGGACAGTGTAGGGGTGTCTTTACTGGGGGTGAGAGGGGTTTGGGGCGTGGGTAGTGGTGGTGGTGGTGGAGGCGTGGGAGGGGGGCGGGGGAGGAGGAAGAGAGGCTGTGTATGTATCTCTGACCCACATCTCTCTCTCTCTCTTTCCCTCACCCTTTTTTATCCATCCGTCCATCCCTGTCTGGAACTCTCCGTCCAGGCCTGCGACCGCAAACACGCACATCAAACATTCATAGGGTCGCTTGGACACACGGGGCTTGAAAGGAGAGGAGGAACGGAGCGATAGTCCGAGATATTTGGACTCGCTTTAGTACGAGAGCATTCATGCGCCTGATTGGTTGCCGTATGTAAATATGTGCGCACGCTTTCAGTAAGTAACAGTTAATTGGTTGATTAATTGACTCATTTGTTCGTTCCCTGTGGAAGCCTGACGTGATAAATTGCGGTTGGGGTTTAAAGCCCCTTTGAGAAAATGCGTTGTTTCATTGAAGAACCGAGCGCCAATTGTACCATCTTTCAATTTCTTCAGATGTATGTCGTTTTTGTCTGTCATGTTACAATGCAACAAGGAAATGGATCTCACTTTCCTCCTTCCCCTGCCAACTGGAAGGGGGTTATTAATTTCTTCAATTTATTTTCAGACGTCTTAACTTTGAGGGCTTTCTTTGATCACATTAGCGCTCCCACTGTAAAGAGAGATTTTGGCTCCATCTTTTACAGTACAAACTAGGGCACGCTGCTCGTGTGTGTGTGTGTGCCTGTGTGTGTGTGTGTGCGTGTGAATGAAAGACTGAAAGCTAGAATGATTCAAACGTCTCTTTCTTACACTTTTACACACACACACAACGCACACATACTTACACGCACCACACACACACACATACCATAAACAACACCCACAGTTAGCTCCATCAGTCTCCTGTTGTGGACGCTTAGTGTCCTTATTGGATAACAAATGTAGTCTTTATTATTGCATCCCTAGAGGGGACCACAGAGCAATGAGACACACGCACACACATGCGCACATGCACACACACGCGCACACACGCACACACACACACACACCAGAGGCGGATCCACCAACGCTGGTGTTAGGGGCTGGTTAGCTTCTCTCTCTCAACGCAACCCTAACATCTCTCTCTCTCCCCTCTCTCTTTCTGTCTCTACCCCTCTCTCTCTCCCCCCTCTCTCTCTCTCCCCTCTCTCTCTCACTCACTCACTCACCCTCACTCTCACACACACACGAGATGGTGCGTGTCTAATGGATCCCCACTGATCCATGACACTGCCTTGGTCTGTCCTGTGCTCCACCTCACCCCCCCTCTCTCTGCACCTCCACTTACCTACACTCTACTCTCCTCCTCCCAGTCTCTCTTACGTTACTTGTACAACCCCAGCCCATTTAGTGTATCCTCCAGCAGAAATGTGTCTGTTTTCATGTGTTTGTGTGCATGTGCGTTTCCATTGGTGTGTGTGTGTCTTTTACTCCAGCATTGTGTTTGTGTGTGTGTCTCAGGCCTTGTGTGTGTGTGTGTGTGTGTCTCCAGCATTGTGTTTGTGTGTGTGTCTCCAGCATTGTGTTTGTGTCTCAGGCCTTGTGTGTGTGTGTGTCTCCAGCCTTGTGTGTGTGTGTGTGTGTGTGTCTCCAGCATTGTGTTTGTGTGTGTGTCTCAGGCCTTGTGTGTGTGTGTGTGTGTCTCCAGCCTTGTGTGTGTGTGTGTGTGTCTCCAGCAGCATGTGTGTATGTGTGTCTCAGGCCTTGTGTGTGTGTGTGTCTCCAGCCTTGTGTGTGGTGTGTGTGTGTGTGTCTCCAGCAGCATGTGTGTGTGTCTCTCTCTCTCTCTGTGTTGCATGGCTTATCCCGCTGGCGTATCCTGTAATGACTGTTGACAGCATGTCCTACCTGCACTAATCATCAGTAGCCCCTCTAAGCTGCTCAATACTGACACACCACTTCCACGGCTGGAGTTAGTGTGTGTGTGTTTGTGTCCCTGCGTGCATGAGAGAGAGGGAGTGTATAGTTCTGTGTGTAAGTAGTCCCCACGTCACAACAGCTCTGCATTCTCCCTCCTCTCCATGGCCTGAGGATATAGTAACTCATAAAGCCAGAATGAGAAGACACTGTTTCCCGAACACAAGCAGCAATAACGCCACCGATTTATTCTCCCCTCGTCGATGTGTGTTGTGTGTGTGCGTTTGTTTGTGTGCATGTTAGTTTCCGTTGATGTGCGTGTGTGTTTGTCTCCTGCAGTGTGTGTGTGTGTGTGTGTGTGTCTGCGTGTTTGTATATTTTCATTTCTTCTACTGGAGCACATAATTACATTTCTTTGTGTTCCGGGTTCGTGGCTTTGTGTTTTCGGGACACACTTTCCTGACTTTTCAACAAAAACCAGCAGAGCGGCCTTTGTTACCAGTGCAATCTTTTGGCCCCAGTCACCATGGTTACGGCAGCGGGCGTGATGCACGTTTACGGAGATGAGAGTTTTCACTGAAACCTCGAGTCCCATCTGGAACTTTCTCCCGGACGCAGAGCCACACTGTAGCTCGAGTGTGGGGAATTCAACACACGTTGGCTATCCTTTAAAACAGTCCCAGGTCGTCCTGCACGTTTTCAAACATGTTTCCCTGCTCCCAACACACCTGATTCAAATGAATGGGTCGTTATCCAGCTCTGCAGAAGCCTGTTAACGCATTCATTTGAATCAGGTGTGTTGGGAGCAGGGAAACATCGTGCAGGACACCCCTGAAGATCTCTGCTTTAAAACACACACACATCATATGGATGGTGTATGGCAGGGAAGGTTGTTAGATACCAGGCTGAGCTGGTTGGATCTAGACACACTGAGCTCAAACTTTCACACAGAGAATGTCAATGAAATATAGACTGTATTAAACCCACGGGAAGCATGGCGGAGCTCGGTTAAACAGGCCTCTTGACATTTCTCTCCTCTCTTTCTGGCTTGGGAGGATTCTATCCACGTAGGACTGAGGGTCGGAGTGTCTGTGTGTGTGTGTGTGTGTGTGTTGGGAGGGGGGGGGAGGTGAGGAAGAGAGGGACGGAGCTCTGTCTGACTCACCTGTCCTTGTCACGCTGAGCTTATTATTTCACCATGCCTCTGTTTTATATCAGACTTCATTTAGTGTCTAGTCCAGAAGAACAAGACGAGGGCCGAGGGGAATGGAGTGGAGGCAGCAAAGTGAAGAGAGACGAGAGAGCCCAAAAGGATAGAGAGAGTGAGCCAAAACGCAAGAAAGGCTAGCACGCGCACAGAAGCAGAGAAGGAACGAAAGAAGAGAAAAGAGAGGAGAGGAGAGGACGGGAAGAGGGAGAGGCAGAGAGGGCGGAGAGGCAGAGGCGAGGGAGGCGAGGGAGAGCGGAGAGGAGAGGGAAGAGGAGAGGAGAGGCAGAGGAGAGGCAGAGGGAGGAGAGAGGAGAGAGGAGAAGAGGAGAACGAAAAGAAAAAACACCAGACTCCACATCTTCTCCAATCTAATCTCTTCCCCTACCTCCCTCAATCCCACGACTACTCAACCCTCTCCTCCCCCTCCCTCACCCACCCTCTCCTCCCCCTCTCCTCTCCTCTCATCCCTTAGATGTCTGCAGCATCTTCTATAGTGTTCCCCACACTATTTTTAGCCTCAACATTAATAGACCACCACCACCCTCCCCTCGTTGCTATAGCATAGACAGGCTTGTTTAAAATTGTGGAGAGAAAAAGGAGAAGAGGGAAAAGGGGGGATTGAGCATCAAATGGCTCAAGGCTGTGAGAAGGGTGGGTGGTACTTGTGAGGGAAGGGGCAAAGAAAGAAAAAAACTAGCAGAAGGCGTCACCATGGCTGCAGGCGGACAGAATGCAGTAGAGACACAGAAAGAGGGAGGAGAGGAGGAGTAGAGAGTTCTGACTAACTGTCTGTACTCTAGCCCAGAACAGCTTCATCTTCAGTCCGCGCAATGTTAGCCTAGCCTAGCCTGTCCCTGTCTATCATAGCCCAGCCCGTAGCTCAAGACTACTGCACAGCAGCCTACTCTATTGAACTCCCCATAGCTTTACACTTAATCACGTTGTATTATTAATACCCTATACTGGAACTTTAGACACAGCCTAGCCCAGTGTACTCCAGTCCCGTCTAGTCCAGCCTAGCGTAATCTCACTGTTCTGATCCACACTTTTCGAAGTTGTCAACCCATCCGTCCACGACGGTATCGCCAGTGTCTACTGTACGTGTTATATGATATATTAGATTATACGTGTTATAGAGTACAGTGTGTTTGGGTCATTGTGTTCCCGTTTGCATAATAGTTGGCACGACACTCTAATCCATGTTCACGTCCTCCTTTGGAGCTCTCTGCAGGTTAATTGAGGCCGCAGTTGTTACCCACCCACGCTCACTCTCACACACACACACACACACAGACACACGGACACACACGGACACACCACTTTACGGGATGTTGATGTTGGAATGCCGCCAGCAGTGCACACACACTGTACGCTAATGCACATCACCCTGATTCCTCCTCCACACTTGTCCCTAATAAGACCCCCGCCCACCCACCCACCCACCCACCCACGCCACCCCCCCCCTCTCCCTAAACACACGTCAGAATCACACGTCAGTCACAAGGTCGTTCGGATGATTCCTCTCAGCTCTGGCCTTCGGACGAGCGAAAGGGCGATGAGATTGGATGAGAGAGAGAGGATAGCTATTAACAGACTGGAGAGAGAGCATGTCACCAGGGATGAGGTAAGCTACAGGGTATCGGGGGGGAGGACACACACACACGCAAGCACGTGCACACACACTAGTGTGCATGTCATGGAGATTTATGAATGGCCAGCCAAAGGTAATCCATAACAGATTATCATCTGATTATGAATGACACATAATAGCCCCACGGGAGATAGGGTCACCTCGTATCGACAATCTGGCCCGGGACTCCTCATCTAATGACAGATGATGGATTTAATGACGCACACACACACACACACACACACACACACACACACAGACACACACACACACACACACACACACACACACACACACACACACAGACAGAGGTAGTTTGTTAGGCTATTAGATAGATCCCATGAGAGCCTTTTAAATATGGCTGATTCCCATCCATCAGGTCTTGTCATAGTCAGGCCTGTCCCATCTTATAGTTCTTGTCCTGTCAGGATTTAGGGCCCCCAGCCCCTAATCCCAGTGACACACACCTTCTCCACCCACCCCCCATCCCCGCATCGGTCATCAATCAGCCTTCAGTACTGGACGTTTCGGCGATCTCTGAAAGAGGCCGATGGAGAGACAGAGGGAGAGAGGGAGAGAGGGAGAGAGGGGGGAAACAGAGAGAGAGGGGGGGAGAGAGAAGTGGAGGGAAAGAGAGAAAGCGTGGAGAGAGTGAAGATAACGAGAGTGAAAGGGAGAGAGTGGGAGAGAAGGATGGAAGAGAGAGAGAGAAATGGAGAGAGAGAGAGCGAATGAGGGAGGGAGTCAGGGACAGCGTGAGACTCTCAGATCTCTCTCTATCCCATAATGAGCAGTTTGTCCAGAAATGAATGTGCTTCAAGGCCACGATCAAAACATCGGCAGGAGATCAACAGTGGGTGGTGGACCAAATCGTGTGTTTGTTTGTGTGTGAATTAGAGAAAGTCTCTCACCCTATGTTTGCAGTTGTATTTGTGAACTTGAGGTGTTTGTAAGATGCTGAATGCTTGAGGTGTGCGTGGGTTGCTAAGTGTGTATGTGTAAGTGTGTGAGTGGGTACATACTACATACATGCAGTGAACAGTAGATGTGTGTATAGCCTTGAGTCACAGCTGTATAGTCAAGATCTGCTGACTTCTATAGGCCTCTATAGAACTAGAGTAGAATCTATAGTAACTGTAAGCGAAACAGAACATTTGCGTCACGCAATACGTACAGTATGAGTGTCTATGAGTGCCTGCTGGTATGTAGTCAGTATTTGTATGTGTTTCCACAAGGATGTCTTAAGATTGGTGTGTGTGTGTGTGTGTGTGTTTGCAATGCGCATATCAAAGAAAAGCTGTGTGTGTGTGTGTTTGTGTACATTTCTGTGTCTGTACACACATGCGTACAGTACGCGGGCGGGTGTGTGTGTCTGAGCCGGTCTGAACATCCACTTACTTTCCCTGTCAGTGCATCCAATTAAACCATCCAAGAGCACGGGCGGAGGGTGGACGCCCTTCCCGTCGTCACGGCAACCGAGAGAGAGAGAGAGGGTGAGGGAGGGAGAAAGAAGAGAGAGAGACAGAGAGGGAGAGAGAGGGTGAGAGGGAGGGAGGGAGAGAAAGAGAGAGAGGGATAGAGGGAGAGAGGGAGAGAGGGAGAGAGGGAGAAAGAGAGAGAGAGAGGATGAGAGGGAGGGAGAAAGAGAGAGAGAGAGGGATAGAGAGAGGGAGGGAGAGAGAGAGAGAGAGAGAGAGAGGGTGAGAGGGAGGGAGGGAGGGAGAAAAGAGAGAGAGGGATAGAGGGATAGAGGGAGAGAGAGAGAGAGAGAGAGAGAGAGAGACAGAGAAAGAGAGCCCTGCGGCCGGCCGGTGGGGTGGCTAGGGAAGCCGGGCGGCTAATGGACGTATGGCGGCGGGGGCCACGTCGATGTCTGCGCCCCCTTTCATCACGGGGGAGGAGCCTGAGTCTCTGTTCTGTTGCACCGCTCTAACGAGGACAGGCCCCTGTGGGAGGTGGCAGAAACTGTGGGCGCTCTTTCCTCGGCGCGCGGGGGGGGAGGGTAGAGGGAAAGAGGGAGAGGGTAGAGAGAGAGAGAGAGGGGGGTGGCAGACAGAGAGAGAGAGAGAGAGAGAGAAGGATAGAGATAGAGAAAGAGCGAGAGAGACAGAGAAGGGTAGAGACAGAGAGAGAGAGAGAGGGGGAGGGAGAGTGTTAGGGTTGCGTTGACAACAGCCTGTATGGAGCCTCGTCTTGTGTTCCTGCTGAGATGACAGGCGTGGCCTTGCACATCCCCGACTCCTCGTGTGTGTGGAAGTTCCACCATCTGGAGCGGGTTGAATGGCGTCTCTCTGCCCGCTCTCGGGGCACAATGAACATCTTTACATGTCGTTTAACGGACTTCTTTCAGTCCTCACTCTGACTAATTGGCATTCCTCCGGAGGTTATGCATGTGTACGTTTATGGCTTTTGATGCTTTCATTTCGTAGTCAAGGTCCTGAACGACCATCGCACACGCAGGCACTCCCCCGCAACGGCATATGATCACCCCAGAGCACACGTGAAACACACACACACACACGCGCACACAAGCTCCCAAAAAGTACCGTCGCGTCCCTGATCAACTTTCCGCAGTTTCCCAGTCCATATTTTTATTTTGGAACAAAAAGAAGAAAAGACATTGGAGGATGATAACTGGAAGCCCGAGCATCGCACGGCTCCAGATCTGTAACGCCGGGCGTCGACCAGGAACAAAGGAAAAGTTGGACTCTCCAGGGTCCTTTGCTGCCTCCTCCACAAAGAGAATGCTTGATTTGTGCTCGTCACCAGAAGCAAGAAGGTATCTGAACGCTCCACCCATCCCCAAAATGTCTGGCCTGGTTTCCCCCCTAGCAATAATCATTGTCATCTCATCTGTGGGTCCCATTCTCTGGTGCCTCGCTGGTGATTATGGGTCTTCAACCGACACACGCGCGTACACACACACACGGAAGCACACGCACACACACACCTCAACAACCTCTCCAGTGATCAGACAACGAGCGCGCCTCTTCATCTCTTTTCAAATATGCGGAGAAAAGATTAGAAGTCCCTTCTCCCGCTCGCTCCACTCACTGCCTCTCTCTCCTCCCCACCACTCTGAAATTATCTCCAAGGCAATCGATGTTCCATACCCCCCCCCGCGTGTGAAATGGAATAAGAAGACATTTGAAGAGCATGCTTTTTTTTCTTTCTTTTTCAGTTCTTCTTCTGGCTGGCGTAGACGGGGCTAGCTTGAAACACACACGAGCCTGTCTGGCTGTGTACCTGGGCGTGAGGAAAAGTAGGGCGAATCCCAGCCTCTGGCGAGAGCCAGGTAGACGACGGGGGGCGCGGAGGATGGGGGTCCGTCTGCTTGGACCACTAATCCACTGGACCAGACCAGACCAGATGCCCAGCACCGTCACCACCCTGCTCACACCACCCTCTCACTCCTGGCTTCTCTCACTCTCTCTCTCACTCCGGCCTTCTCTCGCTCTCTCTCACTCCTGCCTTCTCTCGCTCTCTCTCACTCCTGCCTTCTCTCGCTCTCTCTCACTCCTGCTTCTCTCGCTCTCTCTCACTCCTGCCTTCTCTCCACTCTCTCTCACTCCTGCCTTCTCTCGCTCTCTCTCACTCCTGCCTTCTCTCGCTCTCTCTCACTCCTGCCTTCTCTCGCTCGCTCTCACTCCTGCCTTCTCTCACTCTCTCTCTCTCTATATTTTTTTTCTTCTTTTTTCGCCCACCCTCTCTTTCAAAGCCCATCCCGTCCCTTCCAGCCAACTCCTCCCTCCCCTTTTCTGTATCCGTTCCTCCATCACCCCCCTCTCCCTCACCCAACCTGCACTCCACACACACACACACACACGGCCCACTCCCTCCGTCCACGCAACATCGGCCTCTGGCCCAAACGGTAAACATTCCCTCCCACCCATAAGCCGTCGCTGTTTACCTCCCACAGCATCACCACTCGGCCCGCAACAACTGGAAATCATGTTTCGCTTTTTCTATGCGCTCCGGCCCCCTCCCCACAACCCCGCCCCCCAGAGACTTTCCAATTGGGGAACAACACGGCGAGTAAAACACAGATGTAACTTGGGTTGAGGGGTGGGGTGGTGGGGGTGTCGGTGGGGCAGCAGAAAAACACAAATTGAGCGTATTGATTCACACACCTCCAGGCGTCGGAGGATGCGCCGGTCCGTGTGTGTCTCGGGCCCTGATGCCCTAATTAAATATGAACGTGGGGCTCGTCTTCACCGACAGCCGGCGATGAGGCTCGGGTATGAGAGGCAGTCAGTCAATACATCAGGTGTCAGCGCGGCCCCCACGGCAGAAAAGCTGTTTAAACGAGTGAGAATTAGAGGTTTGTGTGCGTGTGCGGTCCGCAAAGGTGTTTGTGTGTGCGAGAGAGAGAGGTGGAAAATGACAGAATCAATCGCCTGTTGGTGCGTGTGTCTTCTGTAAAAGACAGACAGGTTTGGCGTCCATTGGAGATGGTGAGGGACGGGGCGGGGGGCAGTAGGGGTGTTATCGATGCGGGTGTAATTGTCGTTGGGGCGTGGCTACGTTGACGCTGGCGTCTCAGGTGCCTCCCCCACATTCCCCCCTCCTCACCAGTCTTCCCTCCTCTTCATTTCACTTTCGACTAGTTTACTTTTTCCCTCCCTCCCTCTCTCCCACTTTCCCTCCTCCCTCCCTCTTTCCCTCCTCCCTCCCTCTTTCCCTCCTTCCCTCTATCCCTGCCTCACTCCTACCAACCTTCTTCCCCTCCCTCTGTCCCTCCCTCCCTCCCTCATTGTCATGCGTGGAGCAGGCAGAAAGAGAGACAGAGCTTGCTTATGCAGCAGTTGTTTTGATTCTGATTCATGGTTCCGTTTCCTGACAGAGGTCAGACGTGGCTGACGGCCATCGGCAGAGGCGCTTATCTTTTTATATGGCCGCCGTATTTCAGTCACACCGCTGGCACGGGGCGTCTACAGTACAGTAAGCACAGTAAGCACAAATAGTCGGGAGAGAGACAGAGACTGTGTGAGTGTGTGTGTGTTAGGAAGTGAACGTGTGAAAAAGTCCTGATATGGTACAGTTGATCTCAGAGGAGCTGCATCTTCAGTATTCGAGGAGGATAACTGTTGTTGTTGTTGTTGTCGGTGTCGCTGAAGACGATGTTGCGTAACCCGGCGCCACATGTCAGCAGAGCGGCGGGGGAAGCGCTCGGCGGTGGAATTAAAAGACCCTGGCAGGGACCGGCTAATGAGTTTCTATCCCAGCAGCCTTTGCGATGGTTGCGAAACGGCCCGGGGCAAGGCGGGGGGTGGGCGGGACTTCCTCCGATGACAGGTGGAAGGCTGGGGGGGGGGACAAGGCTCAGAGCCAGAACCAGGGGTAAAGGTCCCAACAGAACCAGAGCTCTGAGGGGACGGCAACCAGGCTCCCCCCTCCCCAGGCTCCACCAAGGACTACCAGCAGGGGAACCTCATCCACCGTGGAAGCCTGAGAGCAAATACCCTCCCGCCTCGAAGAATACAGTTTCATGCGCGAAGGGCGAAGGAGAGATTGTACCCTCACAGACGGCGGGGCCGAGACTTTTCTTTTCAATATTCACAGAGAGGCCTCTGAATATAGATGATGTAAACAAAAAAAATGTTTACGAGATGAAGGGAGAGAAAGTGAAAATAAATTGGGGAGAGTGTTCCTGTCTGTTTGGCGAGACGTGTCCGAGGCGAAAGGGAGAGTGATTCAGTTTGCCAAACGCGGTTGCTCTTTCCTTGTCATGTTATGCAAATGTGCGCTTCAGAAGCGCTCGTTTCGAGAGCTTGGAAGCCAGCCTCTAAATGACTGATGGTGGATAATTGCACCAAAACGATGTGTGTTTTGAAGCGCAGACACATTCCGATGAGTAATTGAGTTTGCTGGCTTGGAGCAGTTCACTGATAAAACATCACACAGACGCTGTGGAAGAAAAAAAACACCCTGATTTAATGATTTTAATAAAACCACCATGCGCAAGTTCAACGGAAAATGTGTCATTCGAGTTGAGATCAAACGTTTCGTTTGTAGTGATACTATGAAGGTATCGTTTCCCTTGTGTATATAAAGAAACGATCATTTCAAGGTATGAGTGAGTGAATGTACAGACCCATATCATCACAGAGAGAAGTGCTAATCAAAGTTAGAAATACTGAAAAGTCAACCACTTGAACAGCTCTTTATCCCTTGTGTAATGTGTACGATATGATAGTGTTGGTCCAATCATTAGGCTTTGCCTAAAACCCAAACCGTTACTGTGTGTGTGTGGTGGTGTGTGTGTGTGTGGGGGGTGTGTGTGTGTGTGTGTGTGTGGTAATCCGATGGGCCTGGTTTCCTTCCTCCACGTTGACTTGTTCTGTTTGCCTCAGGGGAGTGCTGAGGTGCCTTTTCACCCCTCGACATTCGCCAAACTTCCCATGTTCCTCCAATGGAGCCTGGAGACACAGTGCACAGAATACCACAGAGAGAGAGAGGGAGGAAGACCGAGAGACACAGTGCACAGAATACCACAGAGAGAGAGGGAAGAGGGCCGAGAGACACAGTGCACAGAATACCAGAGAGAGAGAGAGAGGGAGGGAAAGGAAGACCGAGAGACACAGTGCACAGAATACCACAGAGAGAGAGGGAAGAGGGCCGAGAGACACAGTGCACAGAATACCAGAGAGAGAGAGAGAGGGAGGGAAAGGAAGACCGAGAGACACAGAGCACAGAATACCACAGAGAGAGAGGGAAGAGGGCCGAGAGACACAGTGCACAGAATACCAGAGAGAGAGAGAGAGGGAGGGAAAGGAAGACCGAGAGAAACAGATGTGAACAAGGAGCGGCGTGCTCGACCGTGTCTGTCGAGCACATGCGTCAGTTCTGAAAGTAGGTCTCTCCCAATCCCTCCAGCTACCTACAGTACAGTACAGTTTTCTTTTGGTTTCGGGACGGAAGTGGCCATTCAGCGCTGGGAGTTTGAGGCCATGCGAAACTTAGTGTTTTCGCTACCCTGGGGATTCGCAAAATCTCCACTGACCTTTCATAGCACTTCCCTTTTGAAAACGGATCCACATTCGAAACTAGAAACGGGCTGGTTTAATTTTAGAACGGCAAGGGATGAGCAAAGCTTTAAAAAGCCTCCCTAAAAATGTATCCTGTGGTCGCAGATAAAGAATTGGCAACGGTGGCTGTGTACTTACAGCCTACACTCAAAGTCGGGACGGTGTTATTATATTCAATCGCCAACCTCACGAACATAACTGATTGGGATCGTTACATGTGTTTTGAGCAGTGTTGGCTTGAGTCACCACGTGTCAGTTATGAATGCTCAGGTTCTTTGCTGGAGTGCTCCAGCGAGGTTATTTTTCAATGGACGTTTCCCCGATTTGAACGCCCCTTGAAGTGATTCTAAAAAGCCATTTCCAGCGATTTGTTAAAACCAAGTTTGTTGAAACGTTCTTTTTCCCAGCGGTTCTTGTACAGAACCTTTTACTGCAATTTTGCTTGTGGCAATTAGAGAACGTGGCAGCACTACACAAACCACGAAGCAGGAATACAAGGAACGTGAACTAAATCATTGACATCAAAACTTCCCTTGTCTCTCCTGACAGACTAGTTTAGTCTATCAAAATGTCACATAGGCCTACATTCATCTTTTAACGCGAGAACAGCCAAGTTGCTTTAAAATCTATAGCCAGAGTCTAATCGTTTTGTCAAATCCAGAAATACAATCCTGCTGCTTCCTACCTTTTCCTTAAAGTGCCTGTATTACATTTCAAGTGTATTTTCTTTAACACAAAAGGAAAAATATTTTTTTTAATAAATGTTACATATTCACCACACAGGATTTCTATTGTTTGCCCAATCTTGATGGTTGCTTAGCAGCTATCATTGTCTCTGTCAAAGAAACGTTACTAGTGGTCTCGAGAGCTATCTCCTCATTTGCTTACAAATACAACTTGCTAGAGTAAATTGGCTGAACACAATAATTGAATAGAATGAAATCTCTCAGTGGGGTATTAATCACTAGGCAGATATTAAGTAGTTATGAAACTCCGCCCGTTCTAGTGTTAAGCATCATCAGAGTAGATGTGAATCTAGTCTTAGAACAACTGTCTTGTGGCACAATCTGATTATTCCAGAAGCCAGTGACAACGGGCCCTCGTCCCACTGCAGTTACATGTCCTGAGTATACAGCCTATAATCATCCACACTTCCTGCTTCGGCGAGGAAGATCCCATCAGTAAAGATTCCGGTCTGTTCATTCTCTTCTTCTCTCAGAAGTCCAATCCCTTCTGTTGACACGCACGGTGTTGCCGGTCATCTCTCCATCTCCCAGACCCAGACAGAAGTCAGACGAGCGGAGGGGAAGTGACAGTCTGTGTTAGAACACATCCCTGGTTGGGGGAACACGTTTGCACGAAGGCCAAACTCACCAGCCAGATTGCTACGTTCAACCGAGGGGGGGGCCAGAACCGAAAAGATGGTCCGTTTTGCAGAACGATGACACTGAATGCTACTCGAGGTGTCCTTAGGTCACGGGGTCGCTGCGGGTCCAGTCCGTGGGAGGCGTGTCTTCAGAGCTCGCTGAAAGGGCCGGCAGTTGACAGAGAGGGGCGTGGTTGAATGAAGCGCCGCAGAGTGGGTGAGTGGAAACTTCATCCACGCTGGTGGCAAAAGGCTGGACTGGTGTGTGGGAACCCAGGGAGGCGGAAGACCAGGTGGGCATCGGTTCTCAATGAGCGGCAGAGGATGTATGGTGTGTGTGAGGTGTGGGGTGTGTGTGTGTGTGTGTGTGGTGTGGGCAGAGGGCTGACAGGTTTAACTCCATTTGCAGATTAGGTAAACATCCCGTGTGCTACCGTGTTCACGGTAGAGCTTATGCTATCAAAAATCATATTTGGATTTCCTGCCTTCGCCAGATAGCATCACCGATAGCATCGGAGGGTTACTCGTGTTCAGCGATTCCGTATTTACCGCAGCCCCACATCAGAGGAAGCATACGACTTTGTACGTGCTGGAGGTGTTGGGGTTAGGCTCACGTCTCGTCAAAAAAGAAATACCATCTCCAAAGATGGCCATCGTGTGTATATATACTGTATAACATATCACGTGATTGAGGCCAGAGATATGCTCGGCGTCTGGAAGACTGGAACCTGGGATCCCGTACTGTACGTGTGTGGAATATGGAGGCCTGCTCAGGTAGCTGGAAAGACATTGTTAACAATACAAACAGGGATGAAATGGCTGACCTTGTTAAAATGGCGATTTGCAATCAGCATTAGTGCCTTTGGTTGAACCGCTTGCAGCGGAGATGTGCGGGGGGGGCGAGGTAGTGACTTTTATGGGTGCGTTACACGCCTGCCTTCACAGAACAACGCGGAATATCTTCTGCTGCATTGCTCTAATGTCGTTGTTAAGAGACCATGGAAAAGGGCATCGGTCTCACTGAGACAAAACTGAACGATGGCGTATGCGTGCACCCGCAACTAACTCCCCCCCCCTCCCCCCCCAAACACACACACACACACACTGAGCTGCCAAGCTTTCATATCGCGTTATATGCCGGTCACACACACCAGTCAAACCAACCACCTCAGATGGAAAAAGCAATCACGGGTAAAGCGACAACATTTCCAATTGCTTCCAATTGAAGCAGTAAATATGGCCGCCGAGCGCTTTCGCGAATGACTAATGCATGGGGGCCAATAGAATATTCCTCCATTGTCATTCCCTGCCGATATCCTCCCTTTGCCTCGCTCTCCAAATTAGAGATCATTACGGCTGAAAGCCCATTACACGGCGGCTGCAGGTGCCGCGCAAGGTGCCTTTAGCCCGAGTGCAGCCGCGTGACCGAGCACGGCGTCAGTGTAGCGTGAGCGCTGTGAGGTGAGCTCGGCGAGCGGGGAGAGGGAGGGAGGGAGCGAGGGAGCGAGGGCGACGCGTACGGAAACGGTTTGGAATCCGCTGGCTCTCGGGGAGATTCGGGGGGTTGAAAAGCAACAGTGTTCCCCCCCCACAGGTATAATTACAGCTCATTAGTTTCGGATATCGGCTTTTGGATACACACGCACGCCGCCTGCACACACAGACAAGTCCATGCAAACATCAAAGGAGCGATATTACTTCTGACAGCCCGCCTTCCCCACTTCAAGTGACAGTAGTCATTTAAACGCATTAATCTCGCGCTAATATGAAGCGGTTCCCCATGGGCCACGATGTCCTCTACGGAGGTTCAGTCTTAGCAGCTAGGCCCTACATGTACAGTAGAACCATCCTACCATCCAGCCGTACTCAGCCAGGGCCCCTGGAAGGGAATTACATGAAATCACTATTTTGTTCCAAATCACTAGGCGTTTAATTACCTCTTAATTCCGTATAAAATCCCGACAGAGAAAGTCTTTCCTCACTGGCGTCAGTCCTATCGACCAAACCTCTCTTTGTTCTGAAAGTCCCCTCTCTCTCCCTCTCTCTCTCTCTCTCTCTCTCTCCTCTCTCTCTCTATCTCTCTCTCTCTCTCTCTCCCCCTCCCTCCCTCCAAAATCTGCCGGTCGTTTCTTAGAAGATGAAGTACTTGCATCCAAGGTCAAGAAGACGTTATATCGGGAATTACGTCGGGCAATTATAAATCAGTGATTTTGCGTCCCGGCCGAGAACAGTCACGTCATCGTAGTCAAAGGAGAGAATTGCTGCTCTTCATCACTGAACGGATGACAGGCCACAAGGCCGACTGTCAGAGAAATCTGAAAGGACTCAAGTTTGGTGTTTCAAGATTCCAGCGCAGGATGAATGCAGGGTGGATGCGACGTCGTCGAGGGCCCCGTCTTCTCAGCCGAGGAAGCGGCTGGGCCTGTCGACTTGTTTCCATGTTCAGACTCTGTTGATGGTCTATGGGAAGTGGTGGACATCATGTAACATTTCATGTACCGCGCGCTCGAAAGTCACGCGTCACATCAAGGATTCATCAGACATGACCGTGAGCGTCGGGAGAGGACGGAGGAGGAAGGCTGGAGGAGGAAGGGAGATGTGGGACTGGGGGGGAGAGAGAGGGAGATGTGGACTGGGGGGGAGAGAGAGGGAGATGTGGGACTGAGGAGAGAGAGGGAGATGTGGACTGGGGGGGAGAGAGAGGGAGAGAATGACTGGGAGGGAGAGAGAGGGAGATGTGGACTGGGAGGGAGAGAGAGGGAGATGTGGACTGGGGGGGGAGAGAGGGAGAGAGCGACTGGGAGGGAGAGAGAGAGACGGAGAGAGGGACTGGGAGGGAGAGAGAGGGGACTGGGAGGGAGAGAGGGACTGGGAGGGAGAGAGAGGAAGATAGGGACTGGGAGGGAGAGAGAGGGGAACTGGGAGGGAGAGAGAGGGAGAGAGGGACTGGGAGAGAGAGAGAGGGAGAGAGGGACTGGGAGGCAGAGAGGGAGATGTGGACTGTGAGAGAGAGAGAGAGAGGGGAGAGAGGGACTGGGAGGGAGAGAGAGGGAGAGGCGGGGAATGAATCTGTTTTGGACAAGACAAGACTTTTAAGAAGCATGAGGCTTGATCAGATCCCAGCTTGGGCAAATTGATCCCCAACAACTCCGACATCACTCTTAAACCGACGGGAGAGGGGGATGAGTCGGCAGAGAGAGAGAGAGAGAGAGAGAGAGAGGAAGAGAGGGAGAGAGAGGGAGAGAGAGGGGGAGAGAGGGGGAGAGAAGGAGTGAAAGGGAGGTAAGAGGCAGCGAAAGACCAGTGAAAAACAGATTGAAATGAGAGGAAGATGAAACAGATTTCTAGAAAAGCTGGAGAGTGGGGACATAGGGAGGGAGGGAGTGTAAATGATAGAGAGAGCAAGACAGGGAGAGAGAAAAAGCGAGGGAGATGGAGCGAGAAAGGGAGGGGGGGGGAATCGGAGAAGCCGAGGGAGGGATAATCCTGTTTAATCCTGAGAAACAAACAAAGCAAATGAAGATGTTTAAACGAGGCATCGACCCCCTCTGCGCCGAACCTTGCTGCTGCCTTGGAGACAGCTAGGGCATTGTGGGTAGAGGTCACATGTTCACCTCCGATTGGATAGGGTAAACAGGTGCTCTCACATGCCCTTCAAAGACACTGCAGTTCAAAACAAATACATCATGAAAACTTTGCTCACTATACGCCGTCGAGAGTTGTATTGTCAAACACATTCGAATAAAACCCTGACATTTCTGTCCTATTCTGCCAGCGAACACTACATCATACGAGCAGCCTTGAAGGATGTGTGACTACTTTCAAAAACGTGCGCAGCTCACGAGAGGCTGTCACCGCCGAAAAGAAGAAGAACAACAAAAAAATGGGAGCAAGGTGACTCGGCGGCATCAAAACCCCCTCGGGGGGGGGAGAAGAAACGCATCCTTTTATCGCGCGTCCTCGAGGTTTGAAGGTCGCCGAGTGGCACTGCTGTTCGTGGGATGTAGCCCTGTGCATCGTGCCAGGCAGGCTCGTTATGGGCAGGTGTGACAGAAGTGGTTAAGGGTTGTTGACCCGGCTGCTAGTTGCCTGTGCAGTTGGAGGGAAGAGAAGGAGGCCGAATTCATGGTTGTGTGTGTGTGTGTCTGTCCGTGTATGTGTGTGTGTGTGTACCGTCCTCGTGTATCTCCTGTCCTTGTGTGCTCTCGTGTGTGCTCGTGTGTACGTGCACCTGTGTTGGAGTGTGTGCCTGGGAGAGGAAGAGAGAGAGAGGAAGAGAGAGGGAGAGAGGGAGAATCTGGACGGGTTGACTGGATTTGACAGGTCGTTTGGGGCTTGGACGCCAGCATGATGTCGTTTTAGAGGATGCCTTCCCTCCTCAGTCGATGGGCCGTAATGTGTTTCTGTCTGATTAGCACTGCTCACCGTCAGCGTCCTGTCTCTTTAAATCTGCTGCACCGCTCCTCGCCGAGCCTTCCGCCCCAAAGAGCCCCCTTTCTCTCTCTCTCCTACCGCAGCCATTCAAACGCCTTCATCAATATGGAAGGGCTTCTCTCTCGCCCGCTCCCTCTCTCCACATTTCTCCCTCGCTCTGCCTCTGCCCCTCTCTCTCTCTCTCTCTCTCTCTCTCTCTCTCGCTCTGCCTCTCTCTCTCTCTCAGCGCGGTCTCTCTGGAGAGCCGGACAGGGAGAGCGGTATTCACACCTCCCAGATAGAGGACCCAGAGATGAATATTGATCCACAGCTAGTCTCCCCCGGCGACACTGGCAGCCATCACATAACTTAGTTACCCCCCCTCACCCCCCCACCCCCTCCAGCCCCCACAGTCCCTGGTCTATTCAAAAGCTGCAATATTGTTTGTGGTCTCCTAATTTTCCAATCTTATGATCCCGGTAACCCAGTAAATGAAAACTGCCGTTGGGGGAGAAAGGGGAAGGAGAGAAGAAGAGAGTGAGAGTGAGAGCACTAGAGCTTGTTATCTGTAGGCTTTTCCCTCTCCAATCCGCAACTCCCGCAAAGCACTTTGTCTAGAGCGGCTGACTCATCAATGGATCAATCGGCAGATTTTATACACTCCAGAGTATACTGTGTTCCAGAGGAGATCTCCATGCTGTATTGGAGATCTGTGCTGTCAGGGGGCGTGGGGTGTTGGGAGTGGTGGGATGTTGTGGGATGTTTGGGGGCTGGGATGTTGTGTGTGGTGTTGGGGGGCTGGGATGTTGGGGGCTGGGATGTTGGGGGCTGGGATGTTGGGGTGGTGTTTAGTAAAGGTGATTGATTGGGCCGACTGGAGAGAGTTACAGATTGATTCGTTTATGATTTGTGAACTGGCCCGCTAAGTCTCCCAGCGGGCAACAGACGGCTGGCGTGTACCACGCGTCGGAATTAATTGTAGCCCTGGTGCTGATGAGTGGAGATGAGCCTGACAGTCCCTGCCGTACACACACACTCTCTCTCTCTCACACACACACACACCACACCCCTGTCAGCAGGGAAACATGCGCCCACGTCGACCGCATGCAAGCATCTGCCTTCGCAGATACACACACACACACACGCCGACAAGAATACGTGCATATGCTGTACATAGTGCAGTCCTCTCAAATGGAACACAGTTCTTTCTCTCCGTCATCCACACACACAAACACACACACACACACACCTGCCACTAGGAGGGAACATCATGTTGTTTTGAGCGGCTGTCTACTGTATCTGACAGTGAGAGACAGAAACAACTGTCATATTTTGATTCAGTAAGATGGACCCTTAAACACGCCCATCTACACCATCCATCCATCCATCCATCCATCTCCCTGGTTGGCTGTGCCAGCTTTGCTAACATTGTTAGCTTTCCTAGTACTGCCACTGTAGCTCACTTAGTGCTGTTAGCTTCCCCAGTACCGTTCCTGTGCTCGTGCTAGCGCTGTTAGCTTTGTTAGCACGGCTAGCCCTGCCCGGTGCCTTTAGCTTTGCTAGCGTCGTTAGCTCTGCAGGCGCTCTCAGCCTCGCTAGCGCTCCGCAGCGCTCCTTCGCGTTCCGGCCTGTTGCAGTCGCGAACGAGGTGTAGCGGTGCTGAGGACGCGAGTGGCGCTGCTGAGCCGCCGTGGAGGGGGCACCAAACGGCGGACATCTGGGAGGGCTGCTGGGTGTAGCCGCGGAGGCCTGGAGGGCGGACGCCCCTGGCCTGCTGAGTCTGAGGCTGCTGCTCGTCGGAGCACGGAAGCCTCATTACCCCCCCACACACACTCAGGGAGAGAGGGAGAGAGAGGGAGACGCCAAATGCAGAGGAAGAGAGGGAAGGATGGGAACGGGGGGGGGAGGCTGAGAGAGAGAGGGTCTTAATGGCGTGAGGGGGGGGGCGGGAGGGAGAGAGAGAGAAAGGGAGAGAGAGAGGGAAGTGTTTGCAGGGAGTCGTAAGCTTTGGGAGGGGGAGGGAGAATGGATTGGGTTTATGGGCCGAAGCCGGCGGGAGAAAAGATCGTTTCCTCTCACTGTGGAAAGCGTCGGTGGTTAGGATTTGTTTATTATATTGAGTGAGGTAACGGAGTAGGCAGTCAGGCAGGCAGACGGGCATTTGCAAACACACGACGGTACTGTCTTATATACCAAGAAAAACACACATTTATTAAAGATAAAAGAGAGATGTGTGTGTGTGTGTGTGTGTGTGTGTGTGTGTGGGAGGGTGTTGGTTATGTGAGCTCAGACGGACATTGTATTCCAAGCAGTCATTAGTACCCTGGAGGGGGTCCGTGATGACAGTGTCAGAGATTCTCCCCCCCACCCATTCATCAGACCTATTTATCCTCCCTCCCTCCCCACCCCAACCCCCCCCACCCCCCCGCACCGCAGTGTCACGCCCAGGAGCTGCCAGGTCTAATCGAGGCGATCCCTTCTCCCGGCGGCCATTTTAGCGCCGTAATAGATGACCTGGGTAATGGAGTTAGCGGGGCCGTATAGCAACAGATGGTGGTTAGGGAGCTGCGACGAGGCTGCGGGCGGCGCCACGGACGGACGTGACCGGAATACGGCCTCTCGACCCTCGTACACGGCACGCAGAACGCCGGGCGCAGATTACACAAACCGTGGCCCGCTCCGAGGGAACTCCACTCGGAAGGCGTCTGGGGAATTCCAGACACGTCCATGACACAAACGTCCTCATCAGTGAAGTGCATAGGCAGGTAAACCTTCATCAAGGACTGGAGGCTTGAAGAGACGACTTGATTGGTTCAAGTCCTCGGTGTGTTTCCTGAGTGTCTGTGTGCGTGCGTTGTGAGGCTCGTCACCTGCGCAGACATTTCTCTCTCTCTGTACTTCTCGACACTGCTCGATGCCGCCTGATGTGTGCGTGTGCCTAACTAGCTATTGTCATGTTTGTCAAGCAGAGCGGCGGAGTGTGTATCGGCCAAACCTCATCCACACACACAACAGCGTCTCTCCCCGTCTCTCCTCGACCGGTGTTTTCCGGTACGTTCCAGAGCCGTCTCGGGCAGACGCTCCCCCCGCTCCCCCGGACGTGACTAGCAGAGCCCGCCTTCCATCCCCGCCGGATACCAGAGACGATCCCCCCCCCCGGGGACGGCGTGGGGGCGGAGCTCTCAGACGTCAGCGTGTGGTGGGGGGGGGAGGGGGAGAGGGTTGTTTGGGGGGTGTGTGTGCGCGCGTGTCGTAACCCCATGTTTACTTCTCCTCTCCTGAGTTTGGGTTACCTGGAGTCTGGGGTTGTTTCTCTTTCCTTCCACACGACGAGACGCGACACATTCGGTCCCCCGGAGACTTCCAGCGGCGCGGTGCGTCGTGTGACAGAGACAAGAGGAGAGAGAGGGGCCTTTCTTCTGTGTAGACTTTGCTGCTTGCTGACAAAGAACACCTCCCTCCCTGCCTCCCTCCCTGCCTCCCTCCCTCCCTGCCTCCCTCCCTCCCTCCCTCCCTCCCTCTCTGCCTCCCTTCCTCTCACTTTGTTTTCTGCAAAACCTTGAGGCAGGACTGTTTGTCGATTTCTAGAGGGGGAAAATCCCCCCCCCCTTTTCCCCACCAACTCCACCCACCCCCCCTCTCCCAAGCATATGAGCGTCTATCTGCAGATGAACTTTTGGAGCGTATTGTATTGAAAGCGTTGGCCTTCAGATGGTATCGATCGCCAACTAGAACCCCGAACCGACAGTTGAAGGTCCGGGCTGCTGCAGGCTCCACAGACACCCGGCCTCCCACTGCAGGGGTGTCTGTTGGTGTTCCTGCCAGGGGGGAGTGTGTGTGTGTGTGTGTGTGGGGTGTGTGTGTGTGCGGGGTTGGGTGGTTGGTGATTCAGGAAGTTGTCTCTGTGATTGACAGCTACGATTTTTAGATCCCTGTGATTATAGATCCGATGCTTTTGAGAATTCAGCACATATCCTGGTTTGATGTGAGAACGGATACAGAAGTTTCTTCTTGTCAAAAGACTAAAATCGATTCTCATCATGTGAGACGAGGAAACATGACTGTTTGGTGCTTTTTTTCGCACATCGATGTACTATTCAAGATGGCTGCCGCATTATTGGAAATCAACCTGCGTACTGCAGGCTGCTCTTCCAGGATCATCATATAAACAAGGTGAGCGGAGAGCAGGCCTGCAGTATTACAGACGCAGCTTAAACCTGCAGTCTGGACACAAGCTTAGAAGGATTATGGTTCTGACTTTGTCGAAGAAGCGGCTAACATAAATGAAACACCGATGCGACGACATGGATCCAGCCAGCCTCTGTTTTCTAACAAGCTAATCTCCACTCACGATCGTGAGCCATTTGAAGCTACATTTGTAACGACATGTTTCTTTTGCGGTAAAATCCGTCTTTTTTTCGCCAGAATCCAACATTAAACGACGTCTTGATGCCCAAACCAGAATAGAGCTTTGTGCTTTGAGCAGTTACATCACTGAAGTCTACATGTTTCATTAAAGGGATTGTCTGCTCTTTCATTGCCGCACAGCAAAATGTTGCCATTGTTTTCAATTATTTTTTGATCAGCTCATCATTAACTATGTAGTAATGAGAAGCATAAAAACATCACAGGCATGGCATTTCAATCGCACCGACGAATCGGCCAAGATCCTGTCTCCAAAAACTGCTTTTATTCCCTTTCATTTGGAAAGAAACTGTAGCTCGACAGCAGGAGGTTGGGGAGTTTTGTGTGTGTGCCCGTGTGTGTGTGCGTGCCCGTGTGTGTGTGTGTGTGCCCGTGTGTGTGTGTGCCTGTGTGTGTGTGCCTGTGCCTGTGTGTGTGTGTGTGTGTGTGCATGCCTGTGTGTGTGTGTGCCTGTGTGTGTGTGTGTGCATGTGTGCCTGTGTGTGTGTGTGTGTGTTGAGGAGAATAAAAGGGAAATCACAGCCCCCCCCAAAAAATCTTTTCAGGGACACAAAGAAAACAACCTTTTCTGTCTGCTGTGTTCCCAGTCACGTGATCCAAGCTGGAGTGCACATGATTGGACAGGAGACCGTGGTAGAGGTTAAAGGTCATTTAAAGAGTCCACATCGACACAGTAAGTTGGTAGGATTCTGCCGTCGTTGGTAGTTAGAGGTTATCCAGAGGGTTCTCTCCCAAAGTTTGAGTCTGATACCGACAGAGGGTTTTTTTCTTCCACTGACGCCTATTTGAAGGTTTGTCTGCCGTGTTTGGAATACCAATAAACCGTCTTTCAGCTCCAAACCTCAGTTCAGCTGGAGTGGGTTTAAGCCCCGCTATCTTTGAGGTTTTCTATTTGTTTCAAAGTGTATGTGCGTTTCTGTATACACCCTGGTGCGTGCGTGTGCGTCTGCGTTCATCCCTGGCTGCGAGTGCGTGTGTGAGTGCGTCAGTCCCAGTGTGTATCTCTGCCTAAGTGTGTGTGTGTGTGTTGTCCTGCTCTAAGCACCAACACACACCGTGCACCCAGGGCTCGGCCGGCCAGAGAGAGAGAGAGAGAGCACGCGTGTCGCATGAATGATTGATGAGGTTGAACAGATGCCAACCAGACTGGGCTACACACCGACAGAGCGACCTCGCCCGGGCCCAGACTGATGACACCATCACCGCGGGACGACACAGGACCAGGACACAGACCCCTGGGACGCACGGTAGCCCTCTCCATAGCGTACCGGCTTAAGAACGGGAAGGAATCTGGGGGCTCCTAGATTCCTTTTTGAGGTTTCAATGTCAATCAGGCGGGAGAATTTCGTTTTTTTTTACTTCACGACGGATGTGGAGGACACGAGAGGGCACATTTTCCTTCCTTCCTTCTTTCTTTTTTTCGATCAGTCGTTACCCAGAGCTCCTCGGAGCACTTCTGGTTCAATCCGATTGGTCCTTGCCAACAGAGGGACCCTCTCCATTCATCTGAAGAGACGGGAGGGAATGAAAGAGGGAGAGAGAGAGAGAAAGAGGCCGCAGTGGAGATAAACGTGGCACGAAGGAGGGGATGGAACAGCACGAGCTCTGAAGCCCTCCAGTGTTTTCCTGTCTTTTGTCTCCTCCTCCTCCTCCTCCTCTCTCTTCCTCCTCTCTTCTTCATGTATTTGTCCTCGTCCTGTTCTTTCATTTTAAAAGCCTCTCCAAGCACTAGCACTGTGCACATCTATACGTTCTTTTAAAAGGCCGCGTGTTGAATAGCTTTACTTTTCGAACAGGAATCGGGATTCTGACCGAGGCCGTTTGCTTCAGCTCTTTCAGCCGACTGAAACTGTCACCTGATAGGACGAGGCTAACCAACGTGGCTCCAAACCGGTCCACTTGTATCAGTCCCCACTCTCCAGTACAGACACACCGGACCGAACATGGAACACATTACAACACTCTCTCACAAACACACACCACACACCACACACAGACTCACAGGTCAGCCCTCACGGTCCGAAACACTTCCTGGTGTGACGCCACCAGAGAGGTCAGGGGTCGAACAGCGTGACGTTACTCAGTCGGGCACAGCTTGCATTTGTGTTCTCCGACCGTATCTGTGCTTGTATATCTGTGGTTAATTCCTCTGGGTGTTAATCTTCCAGCTGTGATCAGCAGCGGTTTTGTGGGAGTAGTTATGCTTATTTCTGACTCCTGGATTATGGATATGGAGAACATCCCAAAGCTCATCCCTGCCTTAGTTCTTGGCAAACCACTTTCAAGTTGTTATCCCCCCTCCTCCTCTCCTCCTTTTAGTCCCCCTCCCTCCCTCCCGTCCCTCCCTCCCTCCCTCCCTCCCTCCCTCCCCTCCCTCCCCCTCCTCCCTCCCTCCCTCCCTCCCTCCCTCCCTCCCTCCCTCCCTCCCTCCCTCCCTCCCTCCCTCCCTCTTCACATCCCTACCTTCAGACGCTCCCCTCCTCGTGTCTTTTGAGTTTAGTTTTGCATCTCGGCCAAGATGCTCTCTTTCCTCGCTCTGTCCTCTCTCTCCCTTCGCTTAGTCCACTTTCTCCAACTCATCACCCGTTCACTCATCAGTGAGGAGAGACTTCAGCCAAATGCCTTTCATTAAAAAGCAATTGAAAGCGTGCACCATTTTTCTGCTCTCGTGGGCAGGGGGGCGAGGTTAACGGTCAACTCCCCCTCCCCCTCCCCCACCAGCACCACTTCGTTTCAAGACATAAACGCCATCCGGCAGCTAGCCACGGCGCTTAGCCGCTGCCACGCTAATAAATAATATGGCTCTGGCGTGACGCCGCAGAGAGAGCGAGAGAGCGAGAGGGAGAGAGAGCGAGAGAGAGAGCGAGAGAGAGACAGAGAAAGAGAGAGAAGTAGGGAGAGAGAGAGGAGCGAGAAAGACGGGGGTGGATGGACAGACGTTTCGTCTACGTTCACATTGAAGACGTGCTCCTGAGAGGGTGTGTGTGTTACAGTTGTGTTTGGTGTGTGTTTGTGTTTGGGGGTGTGTTTGTGGGGGGGTGGGGGTGTGGAGTGCTGATGGGGGGTAGGTAGTCTGGATGGGGCATTAATACTGCTGATGACTTACCCTGCAGTCAGAAGCAAGGCAGGAGTCTGATAGCAGTTAATTACCTCCATGGGAATTGATACCTTAGTGAAGGACTTTGAAACCTTTCATGGGAGGGGGGAGAGGAGTAAAGTGGGTGGGTGGGGGGGGGTGAGGTACTGTAGCGTGAAGCACACATGGTGGGATAGCGATGGGTTGGGCGGAACAATGTTTGCCATATCACGCAGTGTATAAAAAAAGGCAGTGACACTTGGTCTTAATGGCTGCTCATTAAACGGAAACATCGGCGGCTCACTGCCTGTGAATAACACGTGAGGGAGCTGTGGGCTTTGCATGCTGGGAAGGTGTCCAGACCAGGGTTATGGAGGGTGGGAGGGTGGCTGGTGCCTCTGCCAGGGTATTCATCATGGCTGTCTTAGTAAGGCTGTGCGACGGAAACTGTATTTTGCATTAGAAACCGGTCTCTGAGCGCACGGTAAATACATGTTATTTTACTTATGAGTTGCTTACTTATGCAGTGTAATTGCATAGTGAGTGAGCAGGTGTGTGTGCACACGCATGCCTGGTTGCTTGTTAGGGTGAGCCCGACGATGACTTGCATGTTTGAGCTTTTATTACTGAAACTTAAATACACACACACACACAACCAGCTTGACGTGTCTCTCTTACACACACACACACACACACACACACAACACACCACTCTCTCTCTCCGCATCCCTATACCTTGTGTGAGAGAAAGAGGTGCTACAGGGTGAGAAATCTGTTCCTTCGTGGTGGAAGTGGCCTTGGTAGACCAAACTAGAGATCCATAACTCATCGATCCCAATCCAGCAGGAGACGGGGCCTCCGGTTACTAATACACAAAACAAACATGGATACAGAGTACAGACCTAGAATCTCACACATCTGCACACGTGCATTACACACGCGCGCGTGCGCACGCACACATCTGGGCCGCGCCGCCTTCTGCTCCCCCTTCCGCCAGGAATAGAATCTTTGATCGTTTGTTAGTGTCTGCCGCCGCTTATAGATTTTCGCTTATAAAAGACAATACATTCCCTTTCTTATCACCCACGTCCTTTCATTTGAAGAACGGAGAAAGAGAGAGAGAGAAGAATGAGTGAAATGCGATTACCCTGCGTCTGCAGCGCCTGTTGTCGCCAAGGTGACGGAACCATCCTCCCCGTGGCGCGTGGCGATTGTACCTTCGGATCAAAATACGTGTGTGTGTGTGTGTGTGTATGAAATCAATACAGCTACTTCTGTAACCGCCGGGCCTTCATCAAGCAAATAGGTTTTTAATTGCATTGAAGAGCTACGTATCGGCGTTCGACGTTTCCGCTTCACCGGAGGGCTCGCTCTCTAACTAGTCACCAACTTGTATTTGATTACGGCGAATTGCCTGCTTACCGTTTTTTTCTTTTCTCGATCTCTCCCTGACAAAGTCGGAGACGGGGACATGACAACTGTTGCATGGCAGGTTCTTTCTCCGTAATGGACTCGCGTGCGCGCGTATTCGTTTGGCTCTGCGGATCACCATTAAGGAGATTAAAGGCCACCTGTGAAATGCTTGTTGTTTTCATCCATCTTTTGTGACGAGCTGTAAATGAGTTTAGTGGGAAATGAAAAAGATCACAGACCCGAGGTTGTGTTGGAATAGCCTAGTTGGCAAGACTCAAATGAAGAGTAAAGATCCTTTTGAACACGGATTAGACGAAGAGGGGTCACAGAGAGGTCAGAGTGTTAACATGAAGGGCCTCTGCGGTAATTACATGCGCGTACTGTACAGCAACAGGAATTCAGACACACTCTCTCTCACACACACACACACACACACACACACACACACACACACACACACACACACGCACTGTGCATACACACACACACACACACACGCAAAAGGCCTTGTAAACAGACAGAGCATTCACATAAACCAAATCTTAACACTCCTTTTATATACATGGTTTACCCACACTAATCCAATATTAGAGGAGTTGGGAGGGGGAGCAAATGGTACGTCTATAATCTGGAACATGACGACACCTGAAAGTGGAACCCGGCCAGGTGAGATTGCTTTTCTCTGGAGAAAACGGAAAATTGGATTTGTGCAACGTGGCGGTACCTACCTGTGTACGGTGGGCCAGATGGGCCTGCGCGGACACACACTGTTAATGTTGACGAAAGTAAACAACTTCTCAGCGTTTCCGCGACGTCTCGCGACGAGGTCGCCCCAGGAGCGAGGGAGTCAGAGAAAGGGACGAGGAGGGGAGAGGTAGAGCGCACGCGGAGGGGGTGACGAGCGGGATAGGCGGAGGGATGGAGGAAGAAGAGATGGAGGTAAGAGAGAGAGAGAGAGAGAGATGTATCTGACGGCTTATGGTGTGACATGATTACGCACAGCTTCGTCTCGGCGAGATAACACCTTTGCGAGCGAGCAGACTTTTCGAATGACTCTGAAAAGGAACGAGATGTGTTTTTAAAGGTGGCACAGAAACAACAAAATCGACTTAATTATTCTCCGGGGGGGGGCGAACGGAGCGCCTATTTATAGACGTAACAGATTGTCATCAACGCCTGAGGCACAGTTAGCTGCAGGCCCAGAAACAGTTAGCTAGATATAGCATGTAGCTAGTAGCCACTGTAGCCTACCTGCGTGACAGTGTGTTACACCACCAGCTTCTTCTCAACCAGGGTGAAAGCTCCCGGCCACGTTCCACGTCTTCTTCATTAGAATATCAACTGGGGTTTGTTGCCATCCATTACCGAGATGCGTTCTGAAGTTCTGGCAGATTTCAGATCAGGTTCCACATATAAACCCAGTCGGCCTCTTCTGCAGTTTCGTACCGGGGCACAGCTGTGATAAGATGTGAAAAAGTGTTTTTGAAGCACTGGAGTGATTGTTTACGGTAATAGCAAAGTGTCTGGCCACTTACAGCCCTGGAATACCTCAGGGTAGTGTGTTGTGGTTGGTGTAATGGACGGTTTGGGGGCGGTATACGCTATGCTGCGTGCCGTATGTAGTCCAAATGACGCAGACAGAGATTGAAAGGCTTGAAACGCCATGTGCCTCTCCAGACTGTGAACCCCTCTCACTCTCTACTCTACTCACTCACTCTCTCTCTCTCCTCTCTCTCTCTGTCCACCTCTCCATTTCTGTGTTTCCCACATATCTCTCTCTCTTTCTTCCCCTCTCTCTCCCGTCACTCCCTCTGCCATTTTGTCTCTTACTCATCTCCACCTCTCTCTTCATCTACACCCATCTCCCTTCCACTCCAACTCTCTCCCCATCTCTTCTCCCTCCGTCTCTCCCTTTGCAGCTGCACCTCTCAAGGGTTTGGGATAGGAGCCTTTCATCTTGTCCCCCCCTCCCCCACTGTAGCTCCCTCTCCATGTCTCTCTCTCTCTCTGTCTTTCTTTCTCTCTTGTCTTCTCTCTCTCCCTGTACCAGGATGAGAGGAGAGGGAGGAGAAGAAAAGGGGAAGGCCTCCTCCTCCTCCTCCTCTTTCGCTGCGCGTTCCCCAGGGCCCCCCCGCTGCCTCGGGGGCCCCTCTTCTCATGTGGCCCCTCTGACGATGCACCCGCAGCACCTTCTGTCTCCGAGGACGACACAGACCTGTTGACGTTCGTCTTTTTCTCTCTCTCTTCTTCTCAGTTTTTCAGTTTATTTCACATCTATTTCCCCTGTCAGGGCTAGGCGTTGATTTATCGGGAAGAAAGAGGGGAGGGTGGAGAGAGAGAGATGGACGCAACGCATCTGTCACCATCCGTGACGCCGCGCTCGCAGGACACCTGAGAACGAGCGGGGGGTATTTTTATACCCGCGTCAATATTCGGATTTGGACGGGCGCTGACTCGTGTGACAGAGCCGTATTTCATGGGCGGAGAAGTCCTGACGCGGAAGCAACCGGAACCTGCCGGTGGCTGGGGAGGTTCCGTTCACAGATACACAGATTCTGTTCCTCCGGGCGGTATCGGGTGTCCTTTTTTGCACTCTGCAGAGGGAGGGAGGAGGGAGGAAGGTAGGGAGGGGAGTCGATGTCATATTTTCTCCCGGCATCGTCTCTTGGCTCGAGTCGTTTTTTTTTCTCTCCCACCATCCCTCTCGTGCGGTCTCTCTCTGTCCTTGACCTTCCCACCCTCTCTCTCCAGTCTCCTATTGGTCCGCTCGCTCTCCTGTCTCACCGCTCCACTCTTCTTCTCCTCTTTTCACCTCGCCTCTTCTCATTTGGACGGGTTTGTGTGTGTGTGTTTTGGATATGTCTCTGTGTGTGTGTGTGTGTTTGATATGTCTCTGTGTGTGTTTGCTGTGTGTGTGTGTGTGTGTGTGTGACGGGTTTCAATGACGGACCTGACTGTTAGTGCTCCAGCTACCAGATGCGGCTGGGTTCAGGTGGAGCCAATGTGCCATGTTCCAGGGCGTAAGCCGCTCAGCACACCGTAGCCTGCACACACCACACACACACACACACACACACACACACACACCCACCACACACACACGCACACAAACAAAGCCAAAGGCTGCACCAACAGCTGGCAAGGTCCTGCCAGTGTTAGCAAGCAGCTTATCCCACCGTGTGTGAGGGTCAGTGTGAGGGCCCTGATGAGGTAGTGGGGGGGTGGGGGGGGTCGAACCGGGGCTACGGGTTGGGGGGGGGCTGTTGAGCAACGCTACATCTTCTAAACTGGAGCTAGGGCTAAGTTGTGTTTTTTTGTCCCTGTGATGGTGCTCACCCCTTTGGAAAAATGCGTATCATGCAAGCCGAGAATAATACCGCTGTGCAACATATCCCTGCGCGCAGACAGAGGAACCCCTCGTCGTTGCGACCGCACGCCTCCTCAACATGCTGACCACTATCTTTCCTCAGCACGTCGGGACGTTTACTCTGCACATAAGGGTGAACGGGGTCAAAACTCCACATTGTGTTGGAACCAGTTCCAAACCGAGCATGTCTTGTCCCACTCCATGACAACCGGGTGTGCCAGAACTCTTGCTGCATCCTGCATGGGGGCGCATGGGGGCATCCAAGCGTGTAGAAGGCACTGCAGTATCTACGACAGAGGCTGTCGCTCTCGTGTTTGAAGTGGAGGTATGTGCGTGTGCGTGCGCCTGCAGAACAAGATCCTGAGAACAGATACGAGTGCTCCGACAGGCAGAGTTTCATTACACCTCTTATTAACGACTCCGTACCCCGCACACGCACACGCGCCCTCACACCCCCCCCTCACCCCCCCCACCCCAGGGCTCCTAACATACAGCAGCATCGTATCGGAGAATGACCGCCCCCATTGGAGGAATTCATCCACACTCACACAGGCAGCTTGTTCCCAGACTGGCTGTTTTCATGATCTAAAAGCGAGCTACATTAAGGCTCCGGTCCCAGGGCGGACCCTTTCTAAATGAGGCCTTCCGTCTTTAAAGATCCACTCCGCTCCACGTTTTACCCGTGGTTCTGTTCCCTTCTGCCGGGTGTGAAACTGCGGCGCTCAGGAACACACAGCACGTTGTCACGGTGACCCGGCCAGGGGAGAGGTTGCGAGGGCGAGCCTTCGTGTCGGACGAGGGCGTTGTTAGGAAGGGTCGCCGAGCATGTCGAGGGGGGAACAGCTTTCATCATCAGGAGTCTAGTTAACCTTTCGCTGCCTCATCTGAGGTTAGCACTTTCCTGGGTTTGGAATGAGGTGGCAAGGGAAGGAAGGACAGACACGCTGCCCCAAACTACAAGAGTAGTCTCTCCTCTCCCTCTCCCTCTCCCTCTCCCTCTCCCCTCCCTCTCCCTCTCCCTCTCCCTCTCCCTCTCCCTCTCCCTCTCCCTCTCCCTCTCCCTCTCCCTCTCCCTCTCCCTCTCCCTCTCCCTCTCCCTCTCCCTCTCCCTCTCCCTCCCCCTCGCTCTTTCTCCCTCTCTCTCTCTCCCTCTCCCTCTCCCTCTCCCTCTCCCTCTCCCTCCTCCCTCTCCCTCTCTCTTTCTCCTCCCTCTCTCTCTCTCTCTCATCTCTCTCTCCTTCCCTTTTTCTCTCTCTCTTTCCTCCTCTCTCTGTTTTCTCTCTCTCTCTCCCTCTCTCTGTCTGTCTCCCTCCCTCTCGCTCTCGTCTCTCTCTCTCTCCCCTCTCGCTCTCTCTCTCCCTTCTCTACTCTCCTCTCTCTCTCTTCTCTCTCTCTCTCTCCTCTCTCTCATCCCCTCTCTCTCTCTGTTTTCTGTCTCCCCTCCCCGTTCTCCTCTGTCTCTCAGTGTACAGAGACTGTTTCATACTGCCCTGCATGAGTAGCAACATGTTCACTCCTGGAAGGGGTTTGAGGTGTGTGTGTGTGTGTGTGGGGAGTTGGGGGGGGTTTGAGGTGTGTGAGGTCCTACAACCCGGTGAAACGCTGCAGGGCGTTGGTGCGCTCAACTGTAAAATCACTTCCTGTCGAGGGAGGAGCCAAGGGAGAGCCATTAATGATCTCATATTAATTAAATCTTTAGCTGCTTGTTAGGGACTGATTGTAACAGACCTGATAGAGAAGGTTTGATTAAATTATGAATCCCAGCCGACCACCCAGTCTCTGCGCTAGGCCAAATAACCAAGTTGAGATATTTGGATTACGCAATCCCATGTCACCAAGGCATAAGCGTGTTTTGGGAAGTTGTTAAGTGAATAAGTGTTAACCTTATGTCGGCAGTTCATCACACCCAGTGTTCATGTGTGTGTTTGGTGAGTTTTAGACAGTGTCACGAACCCGGCTCAGGGTTCAAATGACGGGGAACACATGCGCGAAAACTAAGACTATGATTATTTATGAAAGGATAAGTAGCAGAACAGAAAGTGGAGTGTGGAAGTCAGTAATCAGTAGTGTACGTGGGGTGCGTGTGTCTTATGCAGGCGAGCAGTGTTGGGAGGTGTATTAACAGAACGATCGCAAACAACTGCCACAACTCAAAAGAAAACGTGCTGCGGACAAACGAAGAGGCTCCTCTCTCTCTCGACGTCCTGCCAGGTGCAGCCAATTAACGGCCGAGGAGGCCGTCACAACAGTGTGTTTGTCCTTTGTGTGTGTGTGTGTGTGTGTGTGTGTGCCCACCACCATTCCCTGGCCTAATGTCAACCTCTTGGCAGTTATTAACCAAGATGTTTGTAGCTATTTAACAAAATCAATCACAGCCTTTTATGAAGGCAATCCTTTTTTCTGTTCACAGTAAGGCTATGGATGTATTCTACAAAGTGCTTCCAGCAAAAATGTGTAAATTATAACAGTGGGAGAATTAAATTAAGCAGATTATCATGTGCGAAGTGTGAAGAGAAGTTAAAGGAAGGCCCGAGAGAGCGATGGAGAGAGAGGGAGAGCGAGGGAGAGCGAGGGAGAGCGAGGGAGAGCGAGGGAGAGGGATATGGGGAAATAGGGAAAGAGAGGGAGAATGAGGGAGAAGGGGAGAAGGAAAGAGAGAGAGAGTGATGGAGAGAGAGAGGGAGATTGGGAGACAGGGTTAAGTTGTTGTGGTTGCCGAGGGGCCAGCCTAGAGCAACGCAGGGTGTAATAGGACCATGGACAGCTCCGCAGGCAAAGACATCCCTTGTTAAGTCAGGGCCAAGGAAAAGCTCCATAGAAACCAAACAAGACCCGTACTCCGATGTACAGTAACACTGTGAAGTTCAGCCAAGGTGTCTGGAGTTGGTCCAAACTGAATCGTCATGAGTGGAGGTGTGTGTTCGGGAGCCTGGGCTGACAGACAGATGGACAGCACCATGAGAGCAGTCAGGTCCCATACGTCTGCAGGGCACCCAACCCTGTGTCGGGGGTGTCCATGTCCTGGCTCACCCGACGCACCCCCTCCTCCTCAGGGGAAGAATGACCAAGTTCCGTGGGCCCCGCTCCACACGGCATGATCTGGGAGCAGAGCAGTGACCCTCCCCCTAACCCCCTCACCCCACATACACACTCACGCACACACACACACTAACACACACACACACACTCCCAATGGCATCGAACAAAGAGACGGTTTTATCTGTCGGGGCGACACTTAACTGCTGCGGGTTATCAGGTTGTTACCTCCGCCGATGCCACAGGGTGTGTGTGTGTGTGTGTGTGTGTGTGTGTGTGTGTGTGTGTGTGTGTGTGTGTGTGTGTGTGTGTGCGTGTGTGTGTGTGTGTGTGTGTGTGTGCGTGCGTGTGTGTGTGTGTGTGTGTGTGCGTTGCTGGGAGCCCTGCGAGTACAGTACACCCGCAGTGACAGCGACACGAGGAGCGATCGCTACGAGCACGGAGGAGGAGAGAGACGGGAAGATGGAAGGAGGAAGACGGGGGGGCGTCGAATCACAAAACACGAGGAAGAGCGGGAGTTTGATAAGAAAGGGAGGGGGGGGGAGAAAGAGGGGGATGGGGGGGGGAGGGGAATGAGAGAAAAAGACGGGAGATGAGATAGAAACCCTGTCAGTCTTACATTCCCGGTAGGAGAAGATATACGACGAGAGAGATTGTGCTGTCCACACTGCAGATGGTGATAGATAGAGCAGGCTTTAAGAATCCCTCTTTCAACTCGGAGGAAGAACAGGGAAGCAAACGGCGACATAGCGATGTTTACATTATGCATAGGGCCAGTATAGATCTTTTAATACAGTATACGTACAGTGATGGTCCACAGGTGACATCATGTGAGATGGATGTTGGACTAGGTCACCATTTAGTGAGGTAGCTTCGGGGGCCGTGACTGAAACAGGATCTTCTGTGGTCTGAACGTATCACTGCTCGAGCCTTTGATACCCACTGACCCCAACGCCACACAGCCACCTCTCACTCTCACACACACACACACACACACACACAAGCACACACACACACACACACACACACACACACACACACACACACACACACAAGCGCACACATACACACATACACACACACATACACACACACACACACACACACAAGCGCACACACACACACACACACACACACAAGCGCACACACACACACACACACACACACAAGCGCACACATACACGTGTATCATGACACACATGCACTCGCACCTCTCTTACAACACGTACAAATGCAAGCATACAAACGCACACTTCTCTTATGACGCACGTATACATGCGCGCGCGCACCTCTCTTGTAACACTCACACACATAAACTCACACCTTTTTGTATTACATACAAACAGATGCATGCATGGAAAACCAGCATGGCAATATAAAAACGCATAACATCATCCCTTCCGCCCATCTGCAGTCGCGCCCGAAGTGCTATCGTTCATTTTCACCCTCCTGCTCCTGTGTACCGTATATTTCTCTCTCCAGAATGAATCCCATTTCGTCCCATGCGACTGTCTATTTTCAAATCACCCAGCTTTCTTTTGAGAGGACATGTGTGGGTCTCTTCGTTTTGTGTTTTAAATGTTTATTCTGGTCTGACGATTTAAAAAAAACCTCAGTGTGCAGACAACCGTCCCCGCTCTTAAAAAGACCACAAGGCCAAAGCGGGAGAGAGATTTGAAAGCTATCTCTCTCTTTGCGTCTGGCGAGAGACAGATAATGTAAATCCTGTCACGAGTCGAGAAGACGATTTTCCATGTTTTTTGACGGTCTCTCGCCTGTGTCGCCGTCGTGGTTTGGCGTTCTGACGGAGCTGGCGAGGAGAGGGTAAACGCGTTCCACGGCGAGACGCATTCCTACTCGCCCGAGTATCGCTTGTCATTTCATTCCATGAGTGGCCTACCACGCTGCATATATGTATTTTGTTATCTGGGTTTCGTACAGGAGCATATGCGCAAGAAGCGAGACAACATACCGTGAAATGTAGATTATTTGTGTGTGTGTGTGTGTGTGTGTGTGCGTGTGTGTGTCCTGGCTGTGTTTCACTTGATCATTTACATTCAAATGAGGCTTGTCTCCCTTCGGAAGTTGATAGAGAAAAAAAAAGATTGATTGCGTAGGAATGTGCAGAGTCCATGGGAATCAGAGCACATTGAGAATTCTCTCCATCTCTGTTGGTGAAGAATGCTCAAGAAATGTGATGAGAGGCACATCCGAGTGTGTGTGTAGTGTGTGTGTGTGTGTGTGTGTGTGTGTAGTAGTGTGTGTGTAGTAGTGTGGGTGTGTACAGACTTCGTTTTTTTTGCCTGTGTTTGCAGAGGTAGAAAACTCATTCGGTACGGTTACTGAAGCCCCTTACTCCCCACATCATCACAACACTACTAAGTTGCCCTGTGTGTGTGTGTGTGTGTAAACCTGTGTGTGTGTGTGTAAACCTGTGTGTGTGTGTGTGTGTGTGTAAACCTGTGTGTGTGTGTGTGTGTGTGTGTAAACCTGTGTGTGTGTGTGTGTGTGTGTGTGTGTAAACCTGTGTGTGTGTGTGTAAACCTTGTGTGTGTGTGTGTGTGTGTAAACCTGTGTGTGTGTGTGTGTGTGTGTGTGTGTAAACCTGTGTGTGTGTAAACCTGTGTGTGTGTGTGTACGTCGATAACAATATTGGTGTTTCCCTCCAGAGGGTTTATGGCTGGATCCCAGCAGATCCACGGGCTCCCATTGCTCTCAGGGCTGAAACTGATTGTCCTGGAGAGGAGCAGGAGAGAGGGATTGGAAAAGGGAACGGGGAAGAAAGGGGATAAAACGACAGAAGAAATGGAAAAGGATATTGGTGTGTGTGTGTGTGTGTGTGACCTGTACTTTGAGTAGGCAAAGCCGTGTTTGTGCACGTGTGTCCTTGAAGCCTGCGTGTGTGAATGGGGTGTGTGTGTGTGTGTGGTGTGAAGGAGCTGGGGGGGGTGAAGGAGCTGTTGTTAGTCAGCCGAAAGCGCTCCAAAAACACCTCTCTCTGAAAAGACTCTCTCTGGGGTTTGTTCGATTTTTCTTTCTGCATGTCTGTCAGTCACCCCTCCAGCTGCACAGACTGGAAGGTGCTGTTCATAGAGGACTGCAGATGAGACGCATCAAAACTAAAATCGAATGCCTAGCAATTACCAGGTCTATTGAAGCCATGTGTATCACGCCTTGGCGTTTCCAGAGAACGAGATGTACTGGGGGTTTACAAGCCCTGTGTGAGGCCCATCCTGTTCATACTTGTTTTCGTGTCGAAGGCACCACTGTACTGTACCGACCTTGCTATTCTTCCCGTGTTTGTACGTTTAGTTTGTAATCTATTCAGGTTCTGCCACGCCGCCAGCCATAGTGCACACACTTACTGCGGTATCCTCTTGACCTTGACTGATATACTTCTCCTCTGCTTTCCTCTGCTCTCTCCTCTCTCGCCTCTCCTTTCTCCCCCCTCTTCCCTCCCTCTCTCTCCTCGGCCGGTGGAGGAGAGGAAACCTTGACGCATAGAACGTTCCTGAACAGGCAGCGCGGACGAGCGCCTCTCTGTGAACGGAAAGGAAGAGGGGAGCAGGCCAGGTGAAGAGAGAGAGAGATAGAGAGAGAGGGAGCAAGAGGGTAGAGAGAGGGGGAGAGCGAGGGTCGAGAGGGAGAGAGAGAGCGGAGAGGGAGAGAGGAAGAGAGAGAGAGGGAGAGACTGAGGAGAACGAGCGTAGGGTATGTATTCAAGGAGAGAGAGAGAGAAGGAGGGAAGAGAAAAGCGTTTTGTCGCGAGTTGAGAGAGGGAGAGAGAGAGAGAGAGGGGGAGAGAGAGAGAAAGAGAGGGGGAGAGAGAGAGAGAGAGAGGAGGGGGGGAGAGAGAGAGAAAGAGAGAGGGGCCAGAGAGAGAGGCGGGGAGAGAGGCCTGAGAGGAGACAGAGATGGATGGAACAGAGACTACTGTAGTAGTAAAGACATCCGCGCTGTGACTTGAGAGCATGCAGGAGAGAGGCGGCGTGCCGGGGAAAGAGGCTTAAACAACAGAGGGTGTGAAGGAGGGGAATGGGAAGCCCTTGTTCTGGAAGGTTCTATCTACTTCCTGTACCGGTACCGGGGCGACTCGTCACCATGCCAACAGATAAGAGTATGAGAGGCACGGGGAGACTTCGGCGAGGCTTATTACCCAGCTGATGGTATCCCCTCTGCACTCTCTCAATTCATCTCTCTCTCTCTCTCTCTCTCTCTCTCTCTCCCTCCCTCCCTCCCTGTGTCATCAAGCTTTCCCACACCATAGAAGAAGTGGAGAGGTCCTCCACGCCCGAATTCATCCTCCCGCGCCCGTCGCGCTCCCGCTACGTCCACCCCGCCTCCTCTACTGCGCCCTCGGGGGAAGTTTTACCTCGCGTTAAACAGGGTTAAATGGTACACAAACCCTCACCTTCAGTTCAGGAAGGGATATGAGCCAGGAAGGAACGTGGCCGGAAGGCTGAGGTTTCACCATGTTCTATTTTCTGTGGATCAGTACTCTGCCTACAGACAAATATCACTGCCCAAGCATCACCGTTTAATGCAGTTTGACTCAGTTTGAATATACTATAACGCTATGTACTGACAGGATACGGTGGGCAAACGGGGCACGCCCCCTGACCCTTAACCTCCCCCAGCTCTCCGCCCCCTCCCTCCCTCCGCCTACTCAACACCCGACAGTTCACAGACTGGTTTGAGGGCACTGAATGTTCTCTGCAGACGGAACGGTTTGTTTCATGGCGGGACGCCGGCTCGTTCCCCCGCTCGGATCGTTTCTCGAGCGTTACATTTCTCAGGCTCAAACATTTGATGTGGCCATCCACCTCTCCTTGTACGTAAATCAGGCTTGATCACGCTTAATACTCGTGTTCGCCCTCAGAAGCACGGAAGCTCTCCCTCTCACACACACACACTTTCACACACACACACACACACACACACACACACACATTACCGTCTCATCTTAGACAACGAGGAGAGTAAAGACTCCACACCACCAACACAGCACACCTCATTTTTTCAAACCAACATCGCTTACTCTGTCATGACACACACACACACACACACACATACATGCACACGCACGCACGTGCACCCTTGTTTGTTTTTCATTAAATGTGCTTTGACATTGAGATGAATGGTATTGCTATTGCAATTCTTTCTGCGCTTATTACCTCAGTCTGCGGATCTGATATTTAAAGAACAAACAGAATAAGACTCCACTTCTTTACCCTAAAAAGAGAGAAAGCGCTTTGATGAAAGGGTAAACAGACAGGGGAATTTACATATTATAGGAAGAAAACTGTTAACATCTCGTCGGGGAAATGAACAAAAAACGGTTGTTTATGTGCATGAGTACGTTGGTGATTTCAACACGTATACACACACACACGCACACACACACGTACACACACACACACACACAGACGCGAGATGGTTGGGCGTTGATGTCTCTCGGTAATACATGACACTGCATCCGTCTCCCACAGACAGGCCTGATTATGACCATCTGTCAGATGACTATAAAGACCTCTGCTTACACAGGAGGACACACGGGCCATGGAAAAACAAACAGTGCGTGTGTGTGTACGTCTGTGTGTGTGTGTGTACGTCTGTATGTGTGTGTGTGTGTACGTCTGTGTGTGTGTGTGTGTGTGTGTGTGTGTGTGTGTACGTCTGTATGTGTGTGTGTACGTCTGTGTGTGTGTGTGTACGTCTGTATGTGTGTGTACGTCTGTGTGTGTGTGTGTGTGTGTGTGTGTGTACGTCTGTATGTGTGTCGACGCACGGGCCGGATTTTCATTTCCCCGTTTTTCGAATGAGATCATGGCGTCGTACGTGTCACCGAGATTTGACACATTTCCACACACACGCCTGCTCTCTTTGACACACACACACACACACACACACACAAGCAGGCGCGAAGAAAACACCTTGGAGTGGCGCACAATCGTCAACCACCGCCTCATCACTCGCCTTCACTGCCTATGTATAGCTACGGGGTGTGATGTCGTTGGCGCCGACGCCCATGACTGAGGCAAGTTAATTAGGATTGGTACGGTGTGGTAACCAGAGCACCTCTCCCATAGTTAACACCCTCACATGTTCACGCTGGCTGGCGTCAAGCCGAGTGTGTGATACGTAGGTTCCTGGCTGGCTGCCAGGTGCTTTTTCAGAGTTCATCTTCACAGTCTCCTAGCTTCTCCTAGTGTCTTCTAGCATCTGATAGCATCTCCTTGTGTGTCCTAGCTTCTCCTAGCATCTCCTAGTGTCTTCTAGTGTCTCCTAGCATCTGGTAGCATCTCCTAGTGTCTCCTAGCATCTGGTAGCATCTCCTAGCATCCCCTAGCTTCTCCTAGTGTCTCCTAGCATCTGATAGCATCTCCTAGCTTCTCCTAGCATCTCCTAGCATCCCCTAGCTTCTCCTTGTGTCTCCTAGCATCTGATAGCATCTCCTAGCTTCTCCTAGCTTCTCCTAGCATCTCCTAGTATCCCCTAGCTTCTCCTAGTGTCTCCTAGCATCTGATAGCATCTCCTAGCATCTCCTAGTGTCTTCTAGCATCTGATAGCATCTCCTAGCTTCTCCTAGCTTCTCCTAGCATCTCCTAGCATCCCCTAGCTTCTCCTAGTGTCTCCTAGCATCTGATAGCATCTCCTAGCTTCTCCTAGCTTCTCCTAGCATCTCCTAGCATCCCCTAGTGTCTCTTAGCATCTGATAGCATCTCCTAACATCTCCTAGTGTCTTCTAGCATCTGATAGCATCTCCTCGTGTCTCCTAGCTTCTCCTAGTATCGCCTAGCATCTCCTAGTGTCTTCTAGTGTCTCCTAGCATCTGGTAGCATCTCCTAGCGCCTTCTAGCATCTGATAGCATATCCTACTGTTTCCTAGCATCTGATGGCATATCCTAGTGTCTCCTAGCATCTGATAGCATATCCTAGCGCCGCCTAGCATCTGATAGCATTTTGTAGAATCTTGTAGTCTCATAGAGTCATATAAAGAGTCTGGGCCAAGGTCGAGAGGAGATGAGACTGCAGTAAGTGTATTGTGGCTGTCAGCATGGTAGAACCTCAAGAGACCATGGAGTCAATGTACAAACCTTTGAAGTATAACAAGAATGTTCGTGTAGTGACCTGCAAGAATGAAGAGAACCACATACACACACACACACACACACACACACATACACCCTAATGTCAGGTTGGCTGAAACTAATTGCAGTCTGTTAGTTAGGCACACACGGATAGAAACCCACTGTAGTGTCTCTCCCTTCACCTAGCTAACCTTTTTCGGTCTGACTGCCAACGGCCCCCCCCTACGCCCCTCGCCCCCGCCTTCACGTGTCCCAGGTCTCCATGACTGATCACTCCTCGAGCCCACCGCTGCCTCCAGTGATCACAAGGGTCATCTGCAGGGTCTGTGTGTGTGTGTGTATGTGTGTTTGTGTGTGTGTGTGTGTGAGCGAGCAGGGATGTGTGTCCATGCGTGTGTATGGAAGTGTGTCCATGTGCCTGTGACGCAGACTACTGACCCCTTTGGCTCCAGATGTTGGTGTGTGTGTGTGTGTGTGTGTGTGCTTGTTTTGGTTGCGACTCCTGGACTGTTGCACTCTCAGCCACACAGGAGACCAACCCTGGAAACCTCTGTGACTCTGTGTGTGAGTGTCTGTGAATGAGAGCAATGTGTGTGTGTGTGTGTGTGTGAAAGAGAAAGTCTGATTCTATAAATAGACCCACTCTTTTTTCTCCCTGTCTCATCCCCCTAGAGAGACTTCTAATTATAATTCCCCCTGCTGAGTATGAAGGTCATAACATGGCTATGTTTAGAATCTATGTGGATTTTACCTGTTAAAGAGCCCACTGGAGTAGGCCGACCCATAATAGCCATTTATATTTATTATATGTTTGTTCTAGAAACAGCTGCCCACATTCAACCATCATCGCTACGGATCCCAAAGCTGTCCAGTCACATGACTGATCTGTTACGGTCGAGTCAAACATGGACGGTGTCTGTAGGGTCTTGTTGAGTGGGACCCTTTCAATCAGGCATGCAGTGTACACACAGATGAAGGCGGGCTCTTGACATCCAGCTGGCAATCAGCTCTACCTTTAATAAGGGGGGGGGGACTACTTGACAGGATTGAGACGCGTTTCTCCGGAGTGTTCCACTGACGAGGTCGGAGGTGGGCTGCACGTGTGCGTGAGGACGTCTTGACCGGCGGGGGGTGTGTCGGGTCGGAGAGATGCCGCAGTGCAGGTTAAGAAGACGGAGGTGTGGGGGGGGGCAGTAGGGGGAGGGGGGGGGTGTAGTAGGGGGCGGGGGGGGACAGAGAGCAGGGGGCGGTGTGTCAGTCAGAAGGGGTTTTGAGTGTATGGCTGTAAATCCTTTATTGACATCGCAGAGAGAAGAGGAGGGAGAAAAGCGTTGACCAATACAGCTGACTAGACAGTCTTGACGGACTCGGAAAACAGCGTGTTCCTAACCCGTTCTGGTGTTCCCAGTGTGTTTGCGTCCGTGCACGGGCGTGCGCTGGTGCCGAGGGAACAGCTGTGTGCACACGCTTCACATCAAAGTTCTCCTGTTTGTGTTCCGGTTCCGTGTAACGAACAGTAAATAACCGCCTCTTAACCAATCAGCCTGAAGCCATCCACTTGATGCTTGTGTTTGTCAAAGTCTACAGCGGTACTCACGTCTGTTTACAAACAACAAGCAAAGCAAGTGCACTCGGTGCGCTGTTCCCTCTTCATCTCCGCGCAGACAAGTAACACAAACAGGAAGGGGTGCGTTTGATTCGTCAGCCATCTGAAGCAGGCAGAATAATGAGCTTGATAAGGATTCATGTGCTGAAACCGTAAGCCCATCCCAGCTAGCCTTAAGTTGCCCGCTCTTGTTTTGAGCCGTTTTGTTTTTCATCGAGGAGTGTCGTTGGTACCCCTTGGAGCAACAGGGACCAGGAACTACATCCCTGCAGGACCGGGGAGAGAGAGATGAGGTCATCGGGACCGGTTCTGCGGTCGTGTCATGTGATTCCAGATGGTCTGATGGTTTGAGGGCGTGTCCAGGAACAAGCTGCTGGGATCTGACTCCCGCGTGGCGTTGGCAGCTCTGGGTCACGATCACCACGTTTGTCGGTAGAACACGCTGATCGCGGGGAGTGGCTTCTGAGGATGTTGGAGAGAGAGTGTGTCTGTGTGTCTGTGTGTCTGTGTGTCTGTGTGTCTGTGTGTCTGTGTGTCTGTGTGTCTGTGTGTATGTGTGTCTGTGTGTCTGTGTGTTTGTGTGTCTGTGTGTCTGTGTGTCTGTGTGTCTGTGTGTCTGTGTGTCTGTGTGTCTGTGTGTCTGTGTGTCTGTGTGTCTGTGTGTCCGTGTGCGTGTGTCTGTGTGTCTGTGTGCGTGTGTCTGTGTGTCTGTGTGTCTGTGTGTCTGTGTGCGTGTGTCTGTGCAGGCTGGTGCTATAGGAGGCTGGTGCTATAGGAGGCTGGTGGTATAGGAGGCTGGTGGTATAGGAGGCTGGTGGTATAGGAGGCTAGTGGTATAGAAGGCTGGTGGTATAGAAGGCTGGTGGTATAGAAGGCTGATGGTATAGGAGGCTGGTGGTATAGGAGGCTGGTGGTATAAAAGGCTGGTGGTATAGAAGGCTGGTGGTATAGGAGGCTGGTGGTATAGGAGGCTGGTGGTATAGGAGGCTGGTGGTATAGAAGGCTGGTGGTATAGGAGGCTGGTGCTATTGAAGGCTGGTGGTATAGGAGGCTGGTGGTATAGAAGGCTGGTGGTATAGGAGGCTGGTGGTATAGAAGGCTGGTGGTATAGGAGGCTGGTGGTATAGGAGGCTGGTGGTATAGAAGGCTGGTGGTATAGAAGGCTGATGGTATAGGAGGCTGGTGATATAGGAGGCTGGTGGTATAAAAGGCTGGTGGTATAGAAGGCTGGTGGTATAGGAGGCTGGTGGTATAGGAGGCTGGTGGTATAGAAGGCTGGTGGTATAGGAGGCTGGTGCTATTGAAGGCTGGTGGTATAGGAGGCTGGTGGTATAGAAGGCTGGTGGTATAGGAGGCTGGTGGTATAGAAGGCTGGTGGTATAGGAGGCTGGTGGTATAGGAGGCTGGTGGTATAGAAGGCTGGTGGTATAGGAGGCTGGTGCTATTGAAGGCTGGTGGTATAGGAGGCTGGTGGTATAGAAGGCTGGTGGTATAGAAGGCTGGTGGTATAGGAGGCTGGTGGTATAGAAGGCTGGTGGTATAGGAGGCTGGTGGTATAGGAGGCTGGTGGTATAGAAGGCTGGTGGTATAGGAGGCTGGTGGTATAGGAGGCTGGTGGTATAGAAGGCTGGTGGTATAGGAGGCTGGTGGTATAGGAGGCTGGTGGTATAGAAGGCTGGTGGTATAGGAGGCTGGTGGTATAGGAGGCTGGTGCTATAGAAGGCTGGTGGTATAGAAGGCTGGTGGTATAGATTCAGTATGGCACCTGAAGAAAACATATTTCTGTGTCTAAAATACACTGGATCAGCATCTCACCAGTCACATTTACATTAGCCATTGTAGTCACTTATCCAGAGTGACTTACGGTAAGTACAGGGACATTCCCCCGAGGCAAGTATGGTGAAGTGCCTTGCCTAAGGACACAACGTCATTGTGGCACGGCCGGGAATCGAACCGGAAACCTTCTGATTACTAGACCGATTCCCTAACCGCTCAGCCACCTGACCAGCCTACTCACCCCTGCCTTGTGTCAGATATACTGTACATCTGGCCTGGTTACCTTGGCTACGACCCGTCCATCATCACGTCAGCCCTTTCCATGACTCTTGAGAGTCCTCGCCACCTCCACCCTCGTCCCTGCTGACACAACGGTGACACGACGGTGACACGATGGTGACATGCTCTTAGTGGGAGAGAAGGCATTCTTCTTCTTCTCTCTCCACGGAGGGAGGAAATGTGGGCGTGTGCGTGTCAGGCGATCAATAAGGATCTGACAGAACCTTTCACATGGTGGTAGTAACACGCTGGATAAATCACGAGGTGTTACTCTCCCAGAACGAGGGAGCAGGGACTGCGGGATGAGTCACACACCGGTCTGAGCTATCAAAGTGCGTTTCGGCGCCGCACACTGTCCTTTGAAGCAAAACGTGTGTGTGTGTGTACATGTGCGTGTCGCAATGGTGTGCGTTCGACGCGACAGTGTGTCTGCATGTGTGGGTGAGGTAATGGTGTGTGTGTGTGTGGGGGTGACGTAATGGTGTGTGTGTGGGTGTGTGGGGGTGAGGTAATGGTGTGTGTGTGTGTGTGTGGGGGGTGACGTAATGGTGTGTGTGTGTGTGTGTGTGGGGGTGACGTAATGGTGTGTGTGTGTGTGTGTGTGGGGGTGACGTAATGGTGTGTGTGTGTGTGTGTGGAGAGAATGACATACTCTTACTAGCAATTGTCCCCAGCGAGTTGTCCTCCAGGTTGAAGTGTGTGTGTGTGTCTCATATGTGTTAGTCCCTGTGGATAGTCGCGTACAGACGCGATGGCATAACGACGTACGGCTCTCGACGAGATTACCGAGGGATTACATAACCCTGTGTAATCTGGGACTTGAGATGAGAAGATGACAGCGTCTCAGAGTCTGAGCCCTCTATGATATTATTTCTGCCCTCCGCCTGACTTTTGGCATCTGCTGCAGTGGTTACATTCGGCATCAGAACGCATTAAGGGTTTTACCTTTTTCTAATCCGGCGTCCTCGGGTTTCATGTTTGGAAAGGTTGCACACACGCACACGCACACACACACACACACACACACACACACACACACACACACACACACACACACACACAGGAACATCATTTCAGTCCGAATGCGAAAGAGATGTTTATCTTTCATAACTGATGCCTTGGGTCCAGTCCAACATGTCTGTGGTCTGTCTCGGAAAAACGTCTGAAAACGAGTTCCAAGCTGCAAGGACAAAGCGAAAAAGGAAAAAGCCGGATTAGGACGTCGTTTCACCCACTAATCCCCCGGTGTCCCTGGCACAGGGTCCCCGCTGTCAATCACAGGAACACAATGGACCCCCTCAGTGGAGGAAAGACATGGAGGGAGCGAAAGATGGTGAGAGGGCGAAAGAGAGCAAGGAAAAGGTGGTGTGACATCTGACGTCACCTTGTCACCCACGCACCAGGCAGAGATCTCTGTTACAGAAGATTTACACACATACAAGATCTTCCTCACGGATGGATGTTTTTCTTGGGCAGTTGTGGTTCATCAAACGACATCAATAAATAATATGCATATCATTGAAGACATTTCACAGAGTAATCAAGAAAAATACTGTGAATCCATTAAGAGTCACAAAGGTGGGCCTCCTTTAGAGGTTTATATGTTTTATTAATTAACTTTAGCAGTGGCTCTGTATAGCAGTTTTTGTGTCTAAGGAAGTTTCTCATAGAATCTTTACAAATTGCACACTATATTCAGGTTCCACCCACACACACACACACACACACAGACACCCCACTCCCGAGGGCAGTAAAATGTCCCGTGCCATGTATCACTCCTTCCATCGCTCTCTCTCTCCAGACGTTCACAGATCACACTGCATCTCTCTTCCCATCAATGTGTCACTCTCTCATTGACATCCATCACTGTACCTTGCCATAGGGACGATACATCACACACACACACACACACACACGTGGCTGCACACGTTCAGTATGCAGAAGAACACAAGGACGATCACACGGAAACACGCGCGCGGCACAAGTCTTCTGCACACACACACACACACACACACACCACACCGACACACAAACACACACACAGGAGCACAAGTACAAACTGAAACAAGTATACACAGGGTAGAAATGCAGTTCTAGGAGAGTCACAACTTAACTTAACCTCGATCCTCCCTGTTTGGTTACCTTGGGTACCCCCCCACCACCACCCAGAGTACCCCCCCAGTATCCCCGGTCCCCCCATTCTGAAACCTCATCGCTGGCGCCTGAAACAAATCTGTTCCAGGAAGCCCACCTGATATGGGAGCGCGTCGGGGGAAGGACAGGACAGGAGATATCACCGTGATATCACTGCTCACAGTCAATACCCCGCCGCTGCTAATAGTAGCATTAGGAGGCAGCATCAGCACTTCTGCTTTTTAAACTGTGTTGTGTTCCCATTCTCATTCCTATTCTTTGCTCTCTCGCTCTTTCTCCTGCTTCTCTTTTTACTTTCTTTCTTTCCGTCCCCCTTTTCCTTGTTGTTCTCCTTCTCTCCCTGCCTCTCCTCCTCGCTCCCGTTCTTTTTGTCTTTCATGTTGACTTTTTTCCCCTCGCTTGCTAGGGTGACTTTGCAGTCTCCTGGCGAGCCACTGTAGATGTGTTGATGTTTCCGAGCCCGGCTGAATCACGGAGCGTGTGAGGTTGATGGGGTCTGGGCCCAGGGGGAGGCTGGCAGCTGCCCAGCCCAGAATAAGAGCCCCGGCCTGGGCCCTCTGGCCTGCCTGGAGTCCCCCCAAGCATGGAGGGTTGGGCTGGTCACAGCAGGCACACGCACACACGCACACACACACACACACACACACACAAACACAAACACACACACACACACACAAACAAACCGCACCAGCAACAATCCCCCCTCCCCCCTCCCTGCAGAGAACCTCCGGACAGGTTGCCATGTCAACCGAGAGTAGAAGGTGAAGATGGCAAGAGGGGAGAAAGGCAGATGGAGAGAGCGGGGCAGGGGGGGGGGCGAGATTATAAAGCGAGAGAGGCTGGAAGAGAGACACCGCGAAAGGTACATATATTTGAGGGAGAGAGGGTAGGGCGTGGCATTGATCTTCCCATACTAACCACGCACCATACGGTGAGTGCCGGGAGGTCACGCCTATGTCACTTCCCCTTCCCCCCCTTTCCCATCACCCCCGCGCCTCAACCATTTCTCCCCCTCTGTCCCCCCCTTTCGCCCCCTTCTCTCTCATCCTCTCACCTCCTCTCCCCACCCTTCCTCTTATCTTCTCTTTCCCCCCTCTCTCTCTCCCCCCTCCGTCCCTCTCTCCCTTTATCTCTCGCCCTGAGTGATGGCCGTGAAATGGAGAGAAATCCCCCAGAACGAGGCAGAGCACTGCCACAGCTGACAGCCACTTAGCCAGCCAATCACACGCGACAGGGATCGTGGCCCGCTGACACGAAACGACTGGGCCGAGGGGAGGGGAGGGTGGGGGGCCGGGGGGGGAGAGAGAGAGGGAGGGGGGGGGGAGGGAGAGAAAGGGGGAGAGAGGGGGGGGAGAGAGTGGGGGGGGAGACTGGCGTTAACGTTAAGTCTGAGGCAGCTGAAGATGATGACGGGGTTAAAGGACAGAGCCCTAGCAGTCAGAGAGAGCGAGCGAGAGAGAGAGAGAGAGAGAGAAAGAGAGAGAGAGAGAGAGAGAGAGTGAGACAGAGAGAGAGAGAGAGATAGAGCGGGAGGAGGGGAGAAAGATGAGTGAGGGGGGAAAGACGGAGAAAGAGTGAGGAAGGAGGGGGAGGGGGGGGGGCAGAGCTGAAGCCGAGGTGGTGAAGCTGGCCCCAGTGTATACTGTCACGCCCTCAGAGAGCTCCTTCACATGCAGAGAGTCGGAGACCAAGAGACTACAGGCCCGCGTCTGCTCCACTGTGTGTCCTTCACTGCTCACACGCGCTCACACACACGCACACACGAGGACAAGCACGACATACACTCACACGCGCTCACACACACGCACACACAAGGACAAGCACGACATACACTCACACGCGCTCACACACACGCACACACGAGGACAAGCACGACATACACTCACACGCGCTCACACACACGCACACACGAGGACAAGCACGACATACACTCACACGCGCTCACACACACGCACACACGAGGACAAGCACGACATACACTCACACGCGCTCACACACACGCACACACGAGGACAAGCACGACATACACTCACACGCGCTCACACACACGCACACACGAGGACAAGCACGACATACACTCACACGCGCTCGCACACACGCACACACGAGGACAAGCACGACATACACTCACACGCGATCACACACACGCACACACGAGGACAAGCACGACATACACTCACACGCGCTCACACACACGCACACACGAGGACGAGCACGATATACACTCACACGCGTTCACACGCACAAACACACACACTCGCACACTTAAACCTGGAGTATCCTTGTACCTCTGATGAACCAGACCTTGTGGAGTGTACTTAACAGCAAGGACACCTTATAATGGCTCTAGTGATGAAAACACACTGACGTGGGGGGGGTGGGGGAGGGGGGGTGTAACACACACACGTTCATTCCCACAAACGCACACACACAGGCTGTACACGGAGAAGCCTATGTTATGGGTTATGTCGATCCTCTGTAACCCTGCAGTATGTGACCGGGGGAAAGTTGTGAGTGATTAACGGGGACATTTCTATCCGTTCGTTTGCCTCATCAGAGCAGCTGGCGCTAAGCTAGCAGGCTACGACTAGCATCTGCTCAGAACACACACACGCTGCTAAGTGGATCACACACACCCATCCAGACGCCACAACATTTCGAGTGCACTAGCGATTGTAAATTGGATTTTGTATCCCTTTTGTGTTTTCTAACCGTTTCTCTGATCTTTTTTTTGGGGGGGGGGCGGGTGTGTGTGTGTGTGTGTTGGGGGGGGAGGAAGAGAAGGGAGAGGGTTTAAGAGGTGGGGGCCCTGATTGGTTGGATGGGAGGTGGAGAAAAATAGAGGGAGAGAGTATCTGTCAATTATAGAGAAGTGGCCAATCAAAAAGGCTGTGAAGGACAGATGAAAGATGAAAACAAGACCGGAAAGACACATCGGGAAGTAGAAAGGTCATCCAGTTTTTCAGTAACTCGCCTTCTAGCTGGGAGACCAGTCGAGTTAGTAAAACGTTGGAATGGTTTGGGGGGTGTAAAGTGCAGCATTAGAGAGCAAGTGGGAGAAGAAGTAGACATGATAAAGTCATTTTCCCCAAACATGCCAGCCATTTGCTTTCAATGTCCCATTTGAACAGTCTTGAAAGGTGAACATTGTTGACTGAACATTTTTGGAACATTAGCCAAATTCATTCTGGGGTAACGTGTGTGTGTGTGTGTGTCATTCTAGTGCTAGAGTAAGATCCTGAACATCTGCAGACAGGCACATCAACATACCACAGGTCGGTTCTAGAAATGCAGCGTTATTACGAGCATTTCCTCGTACACACACACACACCCACACACTGTATAATTGACCGAGAGCCAATAGGAGTACAAGGATTCCCCACCAGTATCTCTGAGGGACCATATGGGGATTTCTGTTGGAGTGGATGACCTCTGACCGTACAGTACACGCCCACACGCACATCATGCAAGCCTGCATGCCAAACAAACACAAACAAGCCTGTGCAGAGTACTTCATTAAAGCTCCCCTCGCCAGTCAATAACTCATTAGAGGCAGCAACCCCCCCCCACACACACACACACACACACACACACATACACACACACATACATACATACACACACACATCCACAGGTGAGAGGGGGGAGGATAGTACTATGAAGATATGAGGGATTTGCAAAAGCAAGGAAGGATATGTGCATGCGTACGTGCAAGGAGGGACAACTCTGGTTCACCGCGGGAGAGAGAAGACGGGAGGAAGGAAAGAGGGGAGTGAGTGGGAGGTGAAGGTGAAGGAGTGAGAGATGAGAGAGAGAAACATTAGAGCGAGAGAGAGAGAGAGAGAGAGGCATTAGCATCTGGGAGGACGAGTGAGATCTCGGAGAGATCTCGGCTGAGAGAAGTTGACAGACCACATCAAACCTGGCGGTGTGTCACTTATCGGGGTCCCGTGGGGCCAGGGGCGCGGGGGGGGCGCGGGGGGGCACGGGGGGTGGGGGCACTGGGGGGTGGGGTAGCTGGGGGTGGGGGGGGGGTTAGGAGGGTTGGTACCCATCTGTTGCTGGTGGTGTCTTTCAACAGAAGCATATTAGGAGGCATAGAAACTGTCATTTGCATCCAGTTTTTTATGTCATATTTTTTGGGGGGGGATTTAGCTCATCTTGTAAGTGCTTACGTTTAATTGTCTTTGATGGACAGTCATGCAGCTTTGCTATATCGGTGTGTGTGTGTGTGTGTGTGTGTTCTATGACGAGAGGGAGCTAGAGCAGATGGCACCAGTGAGCTGAGAGTCCGGAGGAGGTGTCAGTGGGTGTGCAGAGCTCCACCTATCCCAGAATCCTCTCTGTCTGTCTGGGCCGTGGCCGCCTCGCCCCGGACACCCAGTTTAGCCCAGCCAATCACCTCCTTCTGCCAGGTCGTCGCAGGCAACGGCGGGCAAAGTCGTGATGTCAGTCAGATGCTGACCACCTGGGAGTGAAGTATCTCTCTCTTTCTCTCTCTTTCTCTCTCTCTATCTATCTCTATCTCTCGTCTCTCTAGCTCTCTCTCTCTCTCTCTCTCTCTCTCTCTCTCTATCTCTCTCTCTCTCTCTCTCTCTTCTCCTTCCTCTCGTTCCATCTGTCGCTGCCGTCTTCCTTCCTTGAGTAAACACGTCCAATGAACGACCGCGTCTCACCATCACCAACCAACTTTTTTTTCTCTCTCCTAAATATATCCATCTTTTCCTGAATCCTGAATGTATCTCGTGTCTCTGTTAATGCTTCCCTTATTTGTCCATTTGTGGGGTGTTCTGTCCGTCCGTCTGTCCGTCCGTCTGTCTGTCTGTCTGTCTGTCTGTCTGTCTGTCTGTCTGTCCGTCTGTCCGTCCGTCCGTCCGCCATCTCTCCTGCTGCCTCTCTTCCTCCGACAATTGTTCTTAATATATCTCGCCTTACTTCTATTTTTCTGTCCCTCTCTCCGTGAGACTGACTGGGTTATTTACCCTAGTTTCCCTCTTCTAAATGATAATACTTTGAAACGATCACACCTGAGGCCAATGCAATGCTTCTTTCACTACCCCGCCTCCCCTCTCTCTAGCTCTCGCTCTCCCCCTTTGGCTCTCTCTCTCTCCGTTTCCCTCTCTCCTTCTCTCCCCCCAACCCTCTCCTCCTCTCGCTCTCTCTCTCTCTCTCTCTCCCTCTCCCAAGCCCACCTCTTTCCGCCCTCCCTCTCTTCCTCAGGGGGAGGGGGGGAGGTCTATTTCGGGGTGCCCCTCTCTGCCAGCTGCAGCCTCTCGCACGCTCCCCTCCTTCACCCCCCCCCTCCCCCCCTCCCCCCCCACCTCTCCGCTCATCCCTCGCCCCCAGACCACAGCCTGGAAGAAGGAAAAAAACTCGACTTCCTGTCCTTAGAAACGATTGCATAAAGGCCCTGTGTCAGAGAGAGAGAGAGAGAGAGAGAGAGACAGAGAGAGCGAGAGAGAGAGAGAGAGAGAGGGCAGTGGAGGGAGGAGGGAGGAATGTGGGAAGAGAAGGAGGGCATGTTCAATGGATGAGGCGGGGAGACGGGGAGGAGGGAGAAGAGAGGGGCGCTGTCAAATGTTGACAGGGAGAAAAGCTCTTGTGTACCTGGGCATGCAGCCCAACACACCGGGGAGGCCAGGCTGGAGCCTGCATGCGAGCTCACACACACACACACACACACACACACACACACACACACACACACACACACATATACAAAGACAGACAGCACAAGACGCACGACACACATACACACGTTCGAAAGAATCCACACCCACGCTCTTTTCCGCGCGTACACACACACACACACACACACGCACAGTGTCGCGGTACGAGAGAGACGACCACAGGAAGTAGTTTGGTGCTCCGGGAGCCACATCACTGTAAGAGATGCAGAGTGTGAGTGTGTGCTTAAGTGTGTGTGTGTGTTTAAAGTGTGAGTGTGTGTGTTTAAGTGTGTGTGTATGAGTGTGTGTTTAAGTGTGTGTGTGTGTGTGAGTGCGCCCCAGGCAGATGGCTACTCTATCAGTCTGGATGTCGGGCTGCAGATACCCGGACTGCTTAGTATGCTGCCTGTAATTGGGCGTGCTGGACTGCAGATGTTTGCCTGTTTTTTGATTTTGGTCTGGTAGGAAGGAAGTCGGAGACGGTTTAATGACATCTCCCTTACCTCTGAAAAGGAACCAGAGCAAACGGGCTCTCAACAGGGCACCCGGTCCTTTCAAATAAATAGCATGTTACTTTTACGGTGCGTGTAAAGCCTTCTTTCATTAACATAATGTTCCTTTTATGATGTCAGAGTGCTGTGGAGTGTTCTGGTAACGTGGTGAGCGTTCAGTCTCCCAGACAGGGCCTCTCAGTGTAAAGGGTCTATAAAACGTTACTGTCAGAGGAAATGAACGCCTGTCAGTCCTCTCACTCCGACAGGACAGGGGACGCCCCCACCGAGAGGGATTTGGGACAGCCTGGCATTTCTTCACTATTTTTCTCCCCCCCACCGGCTCCCCCATCTTCCTCCCCCCCCCACCCCCCTCTGCTTCTCCAAAATGTCCCTGGCGTTCACCCAGTTCTCTCTCTCGCTGGTTGTCACGCACCAACCTCCCGTCCTCCCCCCATCGCTAACGAATCACGTTCGTGCGTCTAAATGTGTCGGTGGTTAGGACGGTGAGAGAGAGAGACAGAGAGAGATAGGGGGGAGACAGATGGGGAGTGGAGAGATTTCTTGGAACCAGCCAGATTACTTTTGTCAGTGGCGTGTCAGTGTTTCCTAATCGCAGTCGCACACAGCCAGCCGTACTCTGGTGCTCCCTGTGCGAGAGCCTAATCCATCCAGCCAGTCACCACAGCAACACATATTAATACACGCTAATTGCGTGAACACAGCTTCTAAATAGATTTGACGAGTCTTCATCACGTTCAGCTATCGTGCCCAGAAGGCACATAGGAAAAAGGTTGACAGATAAAAAAAGATGGAGGATGGATCGGGGGGTGGGGGGGGTTAAGACGTCGCTGCTTCTGACAGCTGAGGCTCTGCGTCAAACCCGGCGCCGGGGGGGTGCGAGCGCGACGCCTCGCCGACACGTGCGGGCGGTCCAGGGCGGCGACGCAGATTCGCGACACCGTCCCAGAGGCCGGCGTCTCGCTCGCTCCCTCGCATCAGAACCGTTCCCCATAGCCCCTTCCTCTTCCTCTATCCCACACACCCTCCACCCCCCAGGCAGTCGCACAGAAATAGGTTTGCAGATGGAGCCCAGTGGACGGGCTCGTGTCCAGGGGAACGTCCCTCTACCTCTCCCTCCCTCGGTCCCTCCCTGGTGTCCTAACAACCCCACCATCCTCTCTGCCAAACATGTCATTTCATTTATGACACCACGGGGGGGCTAATGTAAGGGGCCATTAGCGGGCTTTACTGGCTGTTAATAAACCCACGGTGAACTTTCCTCTCGCCGTGATCTCCCTTGAAGATGTGTGTGTGTGTGTGACGACCACGACCACAGCCAGGGGCTTACATCAATAGTACATTGAGTCCCACAATTACAATCGCAGCGCATTCAGATTGAATAATTGAACAGCGGTGTTGGCGGCGGTCGGCTCGCCACCCTCCGCCCCCCCTCGGTGTTTTTACGACCTCTCTGTCTGGAGGAGCCGATGTGGACAGGGGGGACGTCTGGTTTGGGGCGGTGTGTGTGCCGTACACGCCGGCGTCGTCACGCCTCGGTCCTCCAACGGCCTTACACACCGCGTTGGTTCTCACCTCCGGCGATGATGAAAGGACAGATTACACCTCTCTTGTCTCTGGAGCGCCGTGCCAGCCTCGTCCAGAGACATCTCCAGAGACAGACCTCCCTCCTTGACCGAGGACGGTCGATCGGATTCGCCCGTGGTTCCATGGGAACGGAAAATCTGGGAAATGGAGGGGGGGGGGCCGAAGGGGGGGACTGTCCACCCCAGTCGGGGCTCCTCTTCTCAGGCTGTAGTACCTCAGACCTCTGCAACACCTTCCTCTAGCCTCACCTCACCCCAGCCCCACCAGCCCCCTAACCCCCTAACCCCCTCTCCCCAGGCCTGGGTGGCCATGGCTGGATGTTTCTAGATGTGGACAAGGGGGGATCAATGCCTCCTGTCAGCCTGGAGGTCCGGGGCCCGCCGCGGCCGACATGATGGACGTGCACACACTGGCCACGCCCGGCGCTCGGAGAACGCCCGCGTCAGGAGTGAGTAATGGACGTTATTACAGGCGTGGAGTCACCATGAGAAGTGACTGCCGCGTGATGGATATGACCTCCCCCGTGGATTCTCGGCGCCGTGGCGACCGGCCCAAGGCTCTCGCTTTGGTTGCGAGACCCTGGATAAACCCCTCCCCCCTCTGCCTCACCACACACATACACACCTAACACACCTCACACCCTCCCCTGAACCAGTGTAACACAGTTGTCCTCAAAAAGCTCCTCTGGTTTGTTATCGTCGCTGCGTTCACAAACTGTTTCCCAGACGCTACAGTGGACCTCCTGTGGACACGGAGGCAACGTGAACGGAAGCAGACACCGTTTTCCACCGTCGGGGTTGTTTCAGTATTCCACCGCCGCAGGCGAAATGAGAGCGGATGGGGTCGGCTGCTGTTTCCCCACAGCCGTGCACGACACGCCCGTGTTATTTACACCAACACGCCTGTCATCAATCTCAGGTGGATGCTGGGAAGGAGCGTTGGCCCTTCACACGTTTTTTCCCCCGATTGCTTTCGACACCAACGTGTCATAACACACACAACATGCACGACACACATAACCTGACACTCGAGGAGCACAACAGCAGTCCAGATCTGCACGACCATAAGCGCATTCTGCAGCCTCACACCGTTTGCCAAATACTACACACGGTGCTTTGCAAATCGCTAAACACACTTTTCTACGTTCGACACAGAAATATAAGATGATGTCACTTCATTGCCTTTTCAAGACGCTGCCTCGTAAAATGCCACACACGTGAAGGAATGGATCGATCACGGGCGTCAGGTGTACAAGCACTTGAGTGCATCATTGTAAACATACCAATCAGGTTTAAGCACTATAAAAAGGCAACAGGTCAGTGTACCTGTCCTCATCGAAAATGGAAGGCGATGTTTCAGGAAGAGGAAGAGTGAGGATGAGAGGGGGGCCTGTGGAGGAAGAGGGAGAGAGGTAGACCTGGAGGCCGTGGAATAATAGGGCCAAATTTACAACTATTCAAACAACATTGGTCGACCATGTTGTGAACCAACCACATTGAGAGAGGCTGGACAGAGAGTTCAGCCCAACCTCAGCAGATATACTGTTGCAACAGTATTTTGGACATTTCGACAGGTGAAAGCTATACTTTTCTCTCCTGTCTCCAGTACGGTACAGTTACATGTAGCCTACGAGGCAGTAAGATGTAGTAAGATGTAGAACCTATGCTACATGAGCACTTTTCTTGTATACATTCACTGCAGTCCGTGATTGAAACAATGTCAAACAATTTCATTTGCTGAATACTTTCATTTGTCTCCACAAAGGTGTTTGTTGTGTTTAGAGTATGTAGCCTATTATACAGTATTCAACTTTGAAATATGTTCAGATTTTCTCCACAAAATGCAACCTTGACGTAGACAATGTGGAGAAATACAGTACATATTTTCAGCAGTGTGCAGTACTGGTCATGTGTGTTGTGTTTGGTCACATATCATGTACTTTTACACATATCTCTGACAAAATCAAGCAGGTTATATCATTAGAAAATAATAGTTAGCGTCAAAGTGTTTGAAATTGTGTGTCTCTGGTTCAAACAGAGTCCAATGTTATGAACCGGTGTGTGGCATACGGTGACAGAATTGGCTTTGTAATCGTTGTAATAGTTTCGAACAAAGCATTCCAACAAAAGACTGCAGGTGTTCTGCTACTTGTGTGTCCGGTTGTGTGAATCTGTTACTTGAGAATCGTGCGTTGTGTGTCTTGACAAAGCGAGCTCTGTTTTCAAAAGGATGCTTAAGCAATCGGGGGAAAAAACCATAAGAGCTCTCCATCATTGTTTTGTATGAAGCGGGTTGTGTTCCTCACATTCCTGTCATCCTTGGGTGGAACTCCCCCTCGCCGTGTGAACGAGGTCCCCACTGTACAGTTCAGGCATGTCTGCGGACGGCTATTCCCTAATGAGGATGAATACACGGAGATGCGAGCGCCTGTTAATGTGCATCTCCATCGATCGAGGTTATTGATCCACAACTCATTGCGTACACACGGAGTCTTGCTGAATGCAGGAAACGCCTCTCTCTCTTTTTCCACCTCAGAGAAGCCGTTCCTCTGGGTCTGTGTGCGCGTGATTAAAGGTGTCATATCAGAATCCGTCCCGTTTGAGCTGACGCCTAGAGTGACGGGTCCCGTAGAGACACGCTTGTTTGCGATGACGGGGCGTTGGCACCGCAGGTACGGACACAGACTGGCACCGACATGGCTGTGAACGCGGAGAGGCTTCCTCTCGGGGTGGAGATATGATGAGGGGAGGGGACTGAAGGAGAAGGGGGAACCAGGGAGAGAGGGGGGAGGAGAGAGGGGAGATGAGGAGAGGGACTGAAGGAGAAGGGGGGGAACCAGGGAGAGAGAGAGAGAGAGGGAGATGACGGAGAGGGACTGAAGGAGAAGGGGGAACCAGTGAGAGAGGGGGGAGAGAGAGGGAGATGACGGAGAGGGACTGAAGGAGAAGGGTGGAACCAGGGAGAGAGGGGGGGGAGAGAGGGAGATGAGGAGAGGGACTGAAGGAGAAGGGGGGAACCAGGGAGAGAGGGGGGGGAGGAGAGAGGGAGATGACGGAGAGGGACTGAAGGAGAAGGGGGAACCAGGGAGAGAGGGGGGAGAGAGAGGGAGATGAGGAGAGGGATGAAGGAGAAGGGGGGGAACCAGGGAGAGAGGGGGGAGAGAGGGAGATGAGGAGAGGGACTGAAGGAGAGGGGGAACCAGGGAGAGAGGGGGGAGAGAGGGAGATGAGGGAGAGGGACTGAAGGAGAAGGGGGAACCAGGGAGAGAGGGGGGGGAGAGGGAGATGAGGAGAGGGGACTGAAGGAGAAGGGGGAACCAGGGAGAGAGAGAGAGAGAGGGAGATGAGGAGAGGGACTGAAGGAGAGGGGGGGGGGAACCAGGGAGAGAGGGGGGGGAGAGAAGGGAGATGAGGAGAGGGACTGAAGGAGAAGGGGGGAACCAGGGAGAGAGGGGGGAGGAGAGAGAGGAGATGAGGAGAGGGACTGAAGGAGATGGGGGGGAACCAGGGAGAGAGGGGGGAGAGAGAGGGAGATGAGGAGAGGGGACTGAAGGAGAAGGGGGGAAACCAGGGAGAGAGGGGGAGGAGAGAGGGAGATGAGGAGAGGGACTGAAGGAGAAGGGGGAACCAGGGAGAGAGGGGGGAGGAGAGAAGGAGATGAGGAGAGGGACTGAAGGAGAGGGGGGGAACCAGGGAGAGAGGGGGGGGAGGAGAGAGGGAGATGAGGAGAGGGACTGAAGGAGAAGGGGGAACCAGGGAGAGAGGGGGGGGGAGAGAGGGAGATGACGGAGAGGGACTGAAGGAGAAGGGGGAACCAGGGAGAGAGGGGGAGGAGAGAGGGAGATGAGGAGAGGGACTGAAGGAGAAGGGGGAACCAGGGAGAGAGGGGGGGAGAGAGGGAGATGACGGAGAGGGACTGAAGGAGAAGGGGGAACCAGGGAGAGAGGGGGGAGAGAGGGAGATGAGGAGAGGGACTGAAGGAGAAGGGGGGAACCAGGGAGAGAGGGGGGGAGAGAGAGGGAGATGACGGAGAGGGACTGAAGGAGAAGGGGGAACCAGGGAGAAAGGGGGGGGGAGAGAGGGAGATGACGGAGAGTAGGACTCGAGAGGGAAATGAGGATATGAGAGAGAGGGAGAGGGATATGACAGAGAGGGAGAGAGGGAGAGAGAGGGAGATGAGGATATGAGAGAGTAGGACTTGAGAGGGAGATGAGGATATGAGAGAGAGGGAGAGAGGGAGATACGGATATGAGAGAGAGTACGACTTGAGAGGGAGATAAGGATATGAGAGAGAGGGAGAGAGGGAGATGAGGATATGAGAGAGAGGGAGAGAGGGAGATGAGCATATGAGAGAGAGTACGACTTGAGAGGGAGGGAACGAAAGGTGGAGGACAGAGGAGAGGACGGGGGGAGCGAGAGGAAAGGAGAGAGTTGTGGAGGAGAGAAGGAGGCGTAGCGGAGAGGCGAAGGAGGAGGAGGAGGGGAGGAGGCGGTGTTAGCGCCGGTGATAGGACTCTGAGGGGGTGATGAACACGAATGTTTCCGGGCCGGTTCCAAAGACAACTCAGCCCTGTGGCGTAAAATGCTTCACACCAGTATCCATGGTGACAAACGCCTCTAGTCGTGCTGGGGTGAGACGCAGGCAGTGTGCTTGGGCTATAGGGGGCCCACTTAATCCATAGACAGCTCTACATCGCATCACCCCCCCCCCACACACACACACACACACACGTCTGGTTACTTTGATGTCCCATAGAGTATGGGTTGGAATAGTACTCCAGGGCACCCTCAACTCTATCAGAGCCTAGTGATATGATCACACACATATTGGAGCTGCACATATCCAGTAATTGCGTGTTCTGAGATGCAAACAGGGTGTCCTCTCAGCTCAGAAATCCAACTAGAGCACTGTACGTTATGTGGATGTAAACGGTCCCACGACATGTAGTACTATGTGTTATTGCATTTTCTTTTCCGTAGATTGAATCACGGGGGTGAATATGGCTTTCGACGCTCATCTGCTGCTGCTGTTGCGCTCTGAATTGCCAAGCACGTTCAATTCGCTCTCCAGTGTACTGAATTCCGCAGCACGATATTTTTTCCTCACGAGGACAGTTCAATAATCTCTCTTTGGCTCGCTCTCGCTCTCTCTTTTCGCTTCTCAGACACACATGGCGCGCAGGGGAAGCTTTGTGATATTTTTAAAACGTGACAATGTCTAATTCTGGAAAGGGGGAGGTGGGGGTTCGTACGGAGGGCGTTTGAGCGCCAGATAATTCATTAGGGGCGTCGAGCGCAATGTCTCACACGGCTCTGTGGAACTGGAGGGGCTCAGCTGTCCTGGCTCGCACTAAATCGGCTTGGCACACCGGGGGAGGGGGGTGGGGATAGGAGACTTTCGGTCCAGCGTGCATCCGTCCAGTTTAGGAATCAAATGAGATCGGAGTGTACTGCGCGTGCCACTAAAGCAATGCAGGCGATTGAGAAAAAAACACACATTTTAAATGGATAGGCACCCTTCCCGTTTGCGCATTAATTGTAGCTCTCGTTTGTTGTTGCTGAACTCACACAGTATGAGTAGCCTAATGATTGTTTGGCAAGCGACGGCTAAGTGGCTGTTTATCACGTTTAGCGTCATTACGATTCAAGCCCGCGAATCGAGGCATGGCACGCGCATCACCAGCTGCATGTTGTGAATGGCCTGACGGCCGTCTCCTGTCTCGCTGACTGAGAGGTCGGCCAACGCATAACACCCCTCTGCAATGAGATCATCGGAGGCTAAAGCACTTCAAAGCTACCCCCTTCAGGACATTAGTGTCATTCGTTTCACGAAAGATGAACTCATTATTGTAATAGGAAAAGAAAACACTGTCCCCCTCAGGTTATGACCATATAGATGAAATGCTGTGGCCATAGAGCATTATAGACCGTTCACCCTGGGGGTTTGGGTGTCGAGTGCACGGAGTAAGATGGTATCCGAGGAGGATAGGGGAGGGTAATTGGTTGGGATATCGCATCGTTAGACCATGACAGATGAGACGTCCGTCCACATGTTGAGGTAGATGGTACTCGGGGTCTCACTTGAATTGGCATGCCGACGGCGACGGAGGGGAAACCGGATCCCTGCGCGTCCAGAGACCGCCCTGCAAACTGTCTCCGCCTAGCGGTGCGTTTTGTCATGGTTACTCTGCCAGGTTCAAGGAGCAACCTGGGCATTATGAACACACAAGTCGCTGTCATGTTTAGGTTTGGATCTATGGCCTTTATGTTAAATGCCGTAGCCTACCTCTGTTCAGTCTGCCTGTGTTGTTTAATGGTCTCTGAACGTATTCTTCTGAATGGGGATAGTTGTGTCTATGCGCGGAGCCCCTGGGTATAACATCTTAGCGATCTCATTTACCCTTTTCATATTCTATATTTGGTTAGTCTTACTCATGCACGCGTAACAGAGGTTCCACGACGCACCGGAGAGCTCCATTTGAGCTATAGGAGTTAACCGGAGCACGTGACTCCTCCGACGCGCTGTGAACGGGAGAGAAACTTGGTTCTTCGCTGCAGCTGCATAGCTCGCTCTAGCAAGCACTGAGTGTGTTCAAAGAGGAGAGGAGAGAAGGGTCCGGAAACTTCCACACTCCCATTTATTGCTGTCGTTAAACGATTCCGCGAATTCGGTTATTGATTTTTACCCTCAGCTCTCTTGGTTGTTATATGACCATTCTCCGGTTATCTGAGCCGGTGACATTTAGAGGTGGAGCGGGCACTCGTGGATACACCGCGTCGGGTTTTTTTTCTTCTCCCCTTCCCTCTCGACAGAAAAACGGAACACACTTGTCGAGGTGGCCTGGCCGCTTTCTGAACAGAGGACTATAGTTGGGCTCTTCAAGAGCCACATCTCTAACGGGGATTAGGACGGTGAGAGCGAGCACCAGCTGCGGAAAAAGCATGTCCTTGGGTGAGTGGACCCAAGTCTGTCTCCGGGGTTAGAGCGCGGAAATATCGTCCTTCCTAACTTGTTGCTGTTGTTTTTGTCCTCCGGTCTTAGAGAGAGAGCATCTTCTGGGTATGTATGGACAGTTTCATCATAACGTAAGGGTTACGAAACCGATTTGGAAAATATCATATTGTAAAAGAAAGATAAGCCGGTTTTTTGTCGTTAGTTGTCCTGACTGAGTCCATTATTTGAGACTTTGATATCAAATATTAGATGCATTTAAAACGGTTTGCTTTTTCGGAGATATATACCAAATACATGTTTTATTCAAGATTGCATTTGGCCATTCTATTGGTTTTGGAGTGCTAGTGGTTAGAGAGAGAGAGAGAGAGAGAGAGGAGAGAGAGAGAGGAGAGAGAGAGAGAGAGAGAGAGAGAGAGAAGAGAGAGAGAGAGAGAGAAGAGAAAGAGAGAGAGGCTATCCACTTGCCATGACAAAGTTGAACGAAGTAAATTAGAGCAACCGTTAGAGGATCCCTGTCTATATGTCCTCTGTTCTGTGAAGCCGGTATAGCACTGCATTGCCTTTGTCCATGACATCCATCTCAATCCAATCTCAATCACGCTTCGGCTTCTGCTTGTCCTTCCAGACGTCCTCTCCACGTGCTGCTGTCCTTCTCTGATCTCCTAACCCGCCGCCCCAGAGCCTGCCCCCCCCCTCCCCTCCCCCCCCCACCCCCCCCTCCCGCGGCTACACCGGGCCTCGCACGACAACGGATCACCATGGCAGCGGGTGTGGCGGCGTGGTTGCCCTTCGCCCGCGCGGCCGCCATAGGATGGATGCCGGTGGCGAGCTCGCCCATGCCCATGCCCCCCAAGGACAGGCAGCGGGCCAAGGACGGCCTCATCGTCCTCAACGTCAGCGGCTCCAAGTTCCAGACGTGGCGGAACACGCTGGAGCGCTACCCCGACACCCTGCTGGGGAGCACGGAGCGCGACTTCTTCTACCACGAGGAGACGGGCGAGTACTTCTTCGACCGCGACCCGGACATCTTCCGCCACATCCTGAACTTCTACCGCACGGGCAAGCTCCACTACCCGCGGCAGGAGTGCATCTCGGCCTACGACGAGGAGCTGGCCTTCTTCGGCATCATCCCGGAGATCATCGGCGACTGTTGCTACGAAGAGTACAAGGACCGCCGGCGGGAGAACCAGGAGCGCATTGAGGACGACCAGGAGGACGAGAACAACAACGACGTCGTGGACCCCAACATAACGTTCCGCGAGTCCATGTGGCGGGCCTTCGAGAACCCCCACACCAGCACCATGGCCCTGGTGTTCTACTACGTGACGGGCTTCTTCATCGCCGTGTCGGTGATGGCCAACGTGGTGGAGACGGTGCCGTGGGGCTCGGCGCCCAACCGCAAGGAGGTGTCGTGCGGCGAGCGCTACTCGCTGGCGTTCTTCTGCCTGGACACGGCGTGCGTGATGATCTTCACCGTGGAGTACCTGCTGCGGCTGATGGCGGCGCCCAGCCGCTACCGCTTCGTCAAGAGCGTGATGAGCGTCATCGACGTGGTGGCCATCATGCCCTACTACATCAGCCTGGTGATGACCAACAACGAGGACGTGAGCGGTGCGTTCGTCACGCTGCGGGTGTTCCGCGTGTTCCGCATCTTCAAGTTCTCCCGCCACTCGGCCGGACTGCGTATCCTGGGTTACACGCTGAAGAGCTGCGCCTCGGAGCTGGGCTTCCTGCTCTTCTCCCTCACCATGGCCATCATCATCTTCGCCACCGTCATGTTCTACGCCGAGAAGGGCTCCACGGCCAGCAAGTTCACCAGCATCCCAGCCGCCTTCTGGTACACCATCGTCACCATGACGACGCTGGGGTAGGTGTTTTGGCCCCGCCGGGGCCCCCCCCCCGTTGGGTGCGCGCTGACGTTTGGTGTGTGGCATGACGCATTCGGTTTGGTTCGCTGCAACCCCACGCACACCACTTCCTGGAGTGTGATTGCTATGTGCAGTTCACTGTGTCTTTTCGATGATTTGTCTTCTGACCTATGATGTACATGAGGAACGGCCAATGGAGGGGCTTAGATCCTTTGACAAGTGACAAGTGTTGACTCTGTATTAACCTCATGGCCTCTATGCAGTCAGTACTGGTGGTATGCCTTTCCCATTCACCCCTCACTCACAAACACACACAGCTTACACACACACACACACACGCACACACACACACACACACACACACACATACACACAGACCTCCCTTCTCTGGTTTTCCCTACAGTCGATTTAAGCTTGAAGTGAAAACAGCTGCCGCTCCGAAAGGATTCATGCTGCGAGGCTCGTGGTGTGTCACTGCGATCAGTGTTGGCATGTGGTTCTTTATGAACGTGAGCTCTGGGGCCTTTGGGCCCTCAGGGGGCCCTCCACTGACACATCTGCTCATTGGCGCAACCCACCGATGGGGTAGTAGTCATGCAAAACGTGCCAGGCTGCTGTCCATGGTGCTGAACCAGAGTGACTGGCCAGGCAGAGCGTTCTCGTGTCACGGCGCTGTCCGTGGTGCTGAAAGGGAGTGAGGCGAGGACAGCTTGGGGCGCGTTCCTCGCGGTGCTCGGCGCTCTCCGCGGTGCCGAAGCACAACTCCAGAACGGGGGCCGTGGCGGCGGTTGCCTTGCCGACGGTACTTTAGGTGCGAATCGCACTCTCGAATGCGCTAATCAAATCGAGCGCGGAAAACACAGGCGCCCGCCGCTGCGGCTTTGATATATGTTTGACCCGTCTCGTCCAAACCCAGAGTGACACGCTAACAGCAAACACACCATACATTCACGCTGGCTCGTTTGGAACCGGCCCAGCTTCATTCAGCTGACTGAATATCATTGTTATTCATGTGGCGAAATGTCACATGGTTTGTGTATGATGTCGGTATGATGGAAATGATGTAAACCTGAACAGGCTAGAGGCCTGAGGATATCTGGACTGGAGGTTAATTGCGCGTAGCGAGAGAGGGAGGGCAGACAGGCAGATGAATGGAACAGCCGTGTAATGAGTTGCCTGGGAGAGAGAGAGGCGGGGGATAGATGGCTCTAGTACTGTTCATTCCCTCTGCACTCGGAGCTGTTGCTTTCCCCAGCTGTCTCCGAGGATGATGCCCCCCTCCCTCCCCCCAGGATGATGCCCGTACTGAAATGACTTGCCAACACACTCATCTTAGCTAATAAAACCGCAGAGGGGCTGAGGAGAGGTGTGTGTGTGTGCCTGGGTGTGTGTGTGTGCCTGGGTGTGTGTGCCTGGGTGTGTGTGCCTGGGTGTGTGTGCCTGGGTGTGGGTGCCTGGGTGTGTGTGTGTGTGTGCCTGTGTGTTAGGCAGGCATGCTTGTGTGTTTGTGCAGTGTGTGTGTGTGGGTGTGTGTGCCTGGGTGTGTGTGCCTGGGTGTGTGTGCCTGGGTGTGTGTGTGTTAGGCATGCATGCTTGTGTGTTTGTGCAGTTTGTGTGTGTGTATGTGTGGGTGTGTATGCCTGGGTGTGTGTGTGTGTGTGTGCCTGGGTGTTGTGTGTGTGTGCCTTGGTGTGTGTGTGTGTATGTGTGGGTGTGTATGCCTGGGTGTGTGTGTGTGTGTGTGTGTGTGCCTGGGTGTGTGTGTGTGTGCCTGGGTGTGTGTATGTGTGGGTGTGTGTATGCCTGGGTGTGTGTGTGCCTGGGTGTGTGTGTGTGTGTGTGCCTGGGTGTGTGTGTGTGTGCCTGGGTGTGTGTGTGTGTGTGTGCCTGGGTGTGTGTGTGTGTGCCTGGGTGTGTGTGTGTGTGCCTGGGTGTGTGGGTGGGTGTGTGTGGATGCGCCGCCCGTAGGCCATGCTGTGTTTACAAAGCCCAGGACAGGTGTTAACTACACAGGTAAGGACTCTTTGTTTGAAAAGGCAAACACGAAAGCACCTGTCTCTGCCCAAGTGGGCTGGTCAAGAGCCCTGCTAGGCGTCAGGAAACACGGTTTGCTGGCTGATGAAACAAGAGGAGAACTTGTCACAGGAGCAACTCTGTCAGGATTGCCCTGGGTGCAAACGAGAGGAAAATCTATAAGGAAGAACGCTCGAGACAAAGAAAGGGAGATAAAGACCTCTTCCGATCCATTGTGTCCCCGATGCGCAAATTGACCGTGATTGGTCCTCTCAGTGCCGTTCTACCATTAAACCCGCCTACAGGACTCTCCCATTGGCCGAGTCCCTCTCAGCTCTCTGGCACTCTGAACTTCCTCTATCATTACACTGGTAGGGGTTAACAGTGGCCTGGCTCCACGACATAACAGGCTTGACACCAGCCTGGATCAGTTGTGTGTGTACAGATTAGGGGCCATGATTCCAGCCAATTCCCCCGATCCTGCCGCTGATCCAGTTAGAATGGGCCAGAAGCCCTGCTGTTTCAGTATCCAGAAACAAGGAGGACTGGCGCTGCGTGTGCGTGTTTGTGAGAGGGAGGGAGGGAGGGCGAGAGGGAGGGCGAGAGAGAGAGAACTGAAGAGAAAGGGTGAGAGAGAGAGAGAGAGAGAGAGAGAGAGAGCACACAATCCGAGGACCGGATGAAAGGGAATTAGAGATATGTGAGAGTGTGTGCGTGTGAGAGATAGTGTGAACAACTCAACCCTGTACCACAGATTAACCCTTGTGTCCTGCCCTCTCCACCCCCCCTCAGCCCCCCCAGGCCATCTTAATAGACTCATTTGTGGATTTAGTGAAAGCGGCCTGGGCCTATTAAATCACCACAATCCTAATTGGCTTATTCACTGTCAAACGGCATCCAATTCAGTTGCAGCTGTCAGTATTAGGGTCGCGGGGAGGGAGGGAGAATCATTAGTCCGCTGTTGGCGGAAACGAGAGACAGCAAGAGAGTTAGAGAGAGAGAGAGAGAGATAGGCGTGCCCGAGCATAATCAACCTCCATTTTGCTTTCATGCATTCGACGTCCGTGTGGACACCGGGACCCCAGTGGAGGTGGTGAGATGTCGAAACGTCCTCAGGGCACGTCTCCACGGTAGCTCATTACATCATTACAGGGGTCAAAGGTCATCTGGGTGTCGGCGAGGGGTCAGCGACCAGAGACGTTAGTGTGTGTCTGGTAAGTAAGTCTTGCGCGGAGGGGAGTGGGAATCAGGTTAACGTTTGGGTCATTAGGGACCAAGCTCCACCTGCACGAGGCCATGTATTATTCAACCTTTGACCTTATCTCCCGGGGCGATAGGCTCGTGTATCTTAGGGTCGGGAGCCGTGCGTGGGACACGCGTTTCTTCACGCGTGCAGCCCCGTGTCACGTCACGAGACCGAAAGATCGGGGGGCGGGGCGGGGAGGCGTGCGTGTCGACACGCCATCGCTCGCCCGCCACGCCGACAGATTAACGTTTGAGCTGGCGTTCCCTCGTGACACAATTACTGGCGTGCCTCTCGTTCCATGTGTAACGAACCCGATGTCACGGGACATGGTGCTAACGCTCTGTACGTCCCGTACGCCCGCTGGTCTGCCTGGATCAGTACACGCATGGGCGTTCTGGGCTGCAGGTGTTTTTAGCGATCTCATTTTCTCACCTGTTGGTTTGAATAAAGCTTTGGGAGCATTTGAAAGGGATCCTCTCTGTGGGTGGCGTGTGTAGGCTTTGAGACTAACTCTTTGATTGGGCGTCTTTAATCAAAGGACCTGACGGTGTTTTCTCACGACGTGGATGCTGCAGACGGTGTGTGTTTCTGGGCATCTGTGTGTGGAGTGTTGAGGGTAAAAGAGAGATAGTGTGTGCGTGCGTCGATGTGTGTGTGTGTGACGGTGCTGCGATGCTTTTAGCGATGCGCGTGTTGATGTGTGCGAATGTGCGTCAACAATCCTGCCGCCTGGCTTCCTGCGAGCCTGTCTGTGTGACGGGCTTCGTCTAGTCTAGCCGAGCCCCCTCACTGCAGAGAAACACACACGCACCCTCCTCTCTCCTGGAGGAACACGTATTCATCTCTTCCTGCTGTCTTCTCTCTCTCTCTCTCTCTCTCTCTCTCTCTCTCTCTCTCTCTCTCTCTCTATTTTGCCCCTCGTTTTTGACCCCTCCGAACACAGTGTCTCTTGATCCCCCCTCCCTCTCCCTCTCCCTCCCCCCTACACACACATACAAACACACACCCTATACGGTAAGAGTAAATAAATGAATGTACAAATGGATCAAATCCCTCCGCTGGTGTCACGCTCCAGTTCCTTGGCTCTCGTCCCAGCGGACGGTGCAGATTTCAGGTGAGCGGGGGTGGCGGGGGGGGAGCTGTGAGGATCTGTCCATTGTTCCCCTGGTTAGAGTCGCTCCAGAGACACGAGTCACTCTCAGGGCCAGACAATAGCAGGCGCTAGCTGACAATAAGGGCTAGCGTCGGATGACTCATCGCACCCCCACCCCACCTCCCTCGCTCCCAGCCTCACACACCCCACCCCACCTCCCTCGCTCCCAGCCTCCACCCCCCACCCCACCTCCCTTGCTCCCAGCCTCACACCCCCCACCTCCCTCGCTCCCAGCCTCACACCCACCCTCCCTCGCTCCCGCCTCCCCACCTCCCAGCCCCCGCCTCCCAGCCCCCGCCGCGACGGGTCGAGCGACTGTGAGTCCCAGGGTTTGTCGTTCAGCGGGCGCTCGTTGGTTTTCCCATCCAGACAGGAAAATACAGGCCGTCCTCTCCTCCATCCTTCGGCAGACTATTATGCGGCGAGGTGGTGATTTCCAGAGGCCCCAGCAGGACAGCGAATCGATCACAGATAAAGTGAGCGCTGCCTCCGCTGCATATTTGAAAGTGAGATGGCCCCTCGAAATTGGTGATAAAGGAACAGATTAAAAACAAAATCTCTCTCTCTCTCTTGTGTGAGCAAAACCGTATGCAGATCACCCCCGCCGCCATTTATAAAACAGGCTCTTGGTGTTTTCTCTTTTGTTCATTTCAGGAACTTAAAAACAAAATTGTACATTAGTGCTGGCATACGCAGAAGGTGCACTCCCACACTCGTTCTCACCCCCCCCCCTCTCTGTCTCTCTCTCTCTCTTTCTCTCTCTCTCTCTCTCTCTCTCTCCGTCTCACTCCCTCACTTTCTCAAGCACTTTTTGTGTGTCACTCGGAGTATATCTTCTGTTTTGGATTAGGATGGGACTAATTGAATCCATTTATTATAATGCACAGCTACGATCCACAGGGTGTGTGTGAGCACCCATACACACTTGCCATGCACCCACGCACACCCACCCACGCGCACGCTCACACACTTATACGTAAGTGATTATTTTAAATAGGATCTCTAATGAAGCCACCCAGGGAACCAGCGGAGTGGAAAAGATAGCTTTTCTGCCCGCGCTCTCTCTCTCCCCCTCTCTCTCTCTCTCTCTCTCTCTCTCTCTGTCTCTCTCTCTCTCTCCTCTCTCTCTCCCTCTCTCTCTCTCTCTCTCTCTCCTCTCTGTCTCTCTCCCTCCAGGCGCTGCCTAAACAGTTGGGGCTGTGGCGGTGAACGGGGCTTATCCTTGGAGACCCCAGGGGCTGGGCGGTGGGGGGCGAGTGGTGGCGTGGGGGGTGGGGGGCTAGCCTCACAGCCCTGATCCCCCGCCTCATTTGGGTATTATCATTTTAACGGGAGCCTATAAACATTTACGGCTACCGTTATGATGTCGTGTATGAGGACGAGAGAGGGAGAGAGAGAGAGGGCATTGTTGTCAGGGAGAGGATTGACGAGAGGGGAGGAGGGGGAGGACAGGAGCGAAGAGGGAGAGGACGGGGGACGGGACGGGTCGGCACACGGAGAACGAGAGACGGGAGCCATAACCCCACGACTTCCCCTCAAGGTCACATGACTAATGGATCCCCCAAGTCCAGGATCACCCCATCCTGGTTCTAATCTGTCGCTCCCGCCCGCAGTGGGAGAACCAGGGGCTCTTGCTTTAGCTCTGGGTTCCGACCTTACCGACGCAAGCCTGACGGAGGCTCAGCCAGAGAAGAAAACGTGACCCTTTAGCCAGAGAGCTGTGACAGTGCGCCTCTCACTCTGCTCGTCTGTGAAGACTTTAGGGCTCTTCGACTTTACCGGGGATACGGGAGGAGCTCGTTGGGTAGTGCTAGCATGTCGGCAGCAGCTTCTACGGTTGGCTGGGCAGAGTGTTGGGAGGGCTCCTGCGAAGGTGTCAAGGTGGGTTGAGAGAGCAGAGAGGGCCTAATGGGGTGTTTAGCGACCCGACGGCGGATCTCCAGCTCAAACTGGGCCGAGCCAGGAGAGCAGAACGGCGAGTGGATGTTGTGGGGCTAAACATGGGTTTACCTCCCGCCAGACAGGGTATAATGTGCACCCCGCATACAGTTGAAAAGGTCAAATATACACACCGTACGCACACTCACACACACACACACACACACACACCACACACACACACACACACACACACACACACACACAGCAGTGATGGCACAAGAGCTGAGCACACACAGGCCACCAGGAATAAACAAAAAGGGCTTCTGGTCTCAAGTACTGTATGGAAATACTGTAGTCAACTGCTCAACGTCAAGCAGGTTAAGCATGGACTCTGTCAACCAGTCTGCGCTTTGTGTGTGTGTGTGCGTGTGCCCGTCTGTGTGTGTGTGTTGCCAGGATCTCCGGTGTGCTCTGGGAGAGCTCTTATCTATTGAGAGTTATCGACCCGGGCACACTGTGGTTATTGTACCCCTTCAGTACACACTACTTCTATTGTTAGTTTTTTTGTGTGTGTGTGTGTGTGTGGGGTGTGGGGGGGGGGTTTCATAAGAAATCATTGATCTGTTTCTCAGACAGTCACAACAAAGAGTTGAAGCTGTATTATTCATCTGTGAAAGCAAACACCGAGGCACTCGTGGGGTCTTCCACTGGCTCAGGGGCAGGGCTATGGATTCAGTTTGTGCTCTTTCAGACTCTGATAGAGAGAGGCAGACAAAGAGTCAGAGAGAGGGAGAGAGAGAGACAGAGAGAGAGAGAGAGTCAGAGAGAGAGAGAGAGACAGAGACAGAGAGAGAGAGAGAGAGAGAGAGAGAGAGAGAGAGAGATTTTCAAACCTCTCGGATTGAACGCAGTGCAGTTCTTCTGGACGCCAGCTCACCTTGCACAGTCCAGCTATCTCGTTTCTAATTGGATAAGGAGGGTTATTGGAGCCCGTCTGTCATCTCCCTCTCGAAAAAGCAGATGCTCCTCTACTGCACTGTCTCAAGCAGACCCTGTCTGATTCACCTGGCTCGTGTGTGTGTGTGTGTAGCGTGCTTGACATGCCATCCAACTGCTTTTCCTCAAGCTAACCTCAATGCGAGCACTCCTGTGCTCCTCCTAACCTGGCAGGCCTGTTCTGTTCTTCTCAGGACAATATATGAAGCCTCATTCAATAGGATCTGTAGTGCACATCCTGTTTGGAAGGAAAGATCCCCAAAATAGATCTTTGAACTAGACTTGATTACTTTGTGGAACAAAACAGCCCGTGGATTCTAACGGCGACGCCCACGGACGCGCGAACACACACCCGCATGTCGTCACGCGCATGGTCGGAGACAGAAACGATCCCGTGACGGACTGTTCCGGATCCAGGAGAGAGCGTGAGGGCGTGAGAGCGTGGCGGCCGTGTCCTCCGAGGTCAGCCAGAGGACGTGTCCGGGCTTACTCAGCACCGAGACATCTCACGAGAGACGCAATCCATTTACCATTGACTGGCAGTGTCCTGCGGACACACTGCCCTCCACACGCCCGCCATCCAGACCATAATACACCCCCAGGTCCCCTTCTCCTCGGACAAGGGAATGTCAAACGGTGAGCGCACACCTTAGCGACGGGCCTCGGCGGCGACGCCTTTTAATCAACCTTTTTCCCGGACCGCGGAAGGACGCCGGAACGTTCCAGCGATTTGCTCTCTTGATTCCACCCAAAATAGCACCTCGTTGCCTCGAAAGAGGGATTGAGCAGTCGCTCAATGGCACAGCGGTTTAAATGAACACATGGCACTCCATTATGGATGACCTACACACACACACACACACACTTCCGCCATCGTCACGCACCCTCGCGCCCTTGCGTCTATAATCTTGAGATTTTCGTGAAAGTTTCGTCTGACAGGTTGTTTAACCGTGCCGTGAGAGTCCCTGGTCTGGAGAGATGGCATGATAAGGTGAACGTGCTGCCAACTGACAAGGTCCTTCCGCTTCTCCAGCAGATGAGAGGTGGCCTCATGTTTAAAACATCCCTCTCTCCTCTCCTCTCCTCTCCTCTGTGTCTCTCCCCCCTTCCCTCCCTCTCTCCCTCTCCTCTGTGTCTCTCCCCCTTCCCTCCCTCTCCTCCTCTCCTCTGTGTCTCTCCCCCTCCCCTCCCTCTCTCCTCTCCTCTGTGTCTCTCCCCCTCCCGTCCCTCTCTCCTCTCCTCTGTGTCTCTCTCCCCCTCCCCTCCCCCTCTCCTCTCCTGTCCTCTCCTCTCCTCTGTGTCTCTCCACCTCCCCTCCCTCTCTCCTCTCCTCTCCTCTGTGTCTCTCCACCTCCCCTCCCTCTCTCCTCTCCTCTCCTCTGTGTCTCTCCCCCTCCCCCTCCCCTCCCCCCCCTCTCCTCTCCTGTCCTCTCCTCTCCTCTGTGTCTCTCCACCTCCCCCTCCCTCTCTCCTCTCCTCTCCTCTGTGTCTCTCCACCCTCCCCCTCCCTCTCTCCTCTCCTCTCCTCTGTGTCTCTCCCCCCCTCCCTCCCCTCCCCCTCTCTCCTCTCCTCTCCTCTCCTCTCCTCTGTGTCTCTCCCCCTCTCTCCTCTCCTCTCCTCTCCTCTGTGTCTTTCCCCCTTCCCTCCCTCTCTTCGTCCCTCCTCCTCCCTCTGTAAAGACTCTGACATTCACACAAACTCTGTCCGGCCTTGATGGCGTGCTGGATCACGGGGGCCGAAATCTCCCCATAATTAGAGTGCGTGCGTCACATTCCGAGCTTCATCATTTCACTCACACACACACACACTCACACGCTGTAGGTCTCTCTGGTGGTGGCACTCACAGTCACACGGTTTAATAAAATGTATGTCGCGTTTGATCCATACGGAATACATTTACCTTCAACTCGTCGTTTTCCCTCTTATCTTCGTCTGCTTCTTCTCCTTGCTGAGTGTGTGTGTGTGTGTGTGTGTGCGTGTGTGTGTGTGTGTGTGTGTGTGTGTGTGTGTGTGTGTGTGTCGATGTGTTGATCACACAATTTCATGGTTTACCCCTTTAAACACTCTATCTCTTTGACAACACTTGGTGTTTGTGTTCGGTTTGCTTCAACTCCCAATGGTTTTGTGTGTGTGTGTGTGTGTGTGTGGTTCACACCACAAGATGCTTGCGCTGCTGCGGCTGCTGACAGCTTCTTGTGAAGTGGAGCATGCTTCCGCACGCCATATCCCCACTGGGATGCTAGCGAGCTAACTAACTAACTTCAGTTAGCCCCATGCTACCACGCTAGCTCCCTTAAGGAATCGAAGAAGCTAGCTCGAAAATGTGCGCTAATGTATCTCGATGAGCCTTCACTTAGCACGCTAGCTCTCCGTAGCGGGAAAGAATGGATAATGAGCGTTCTGTATGCTCTGGGCTAGAGGACCGAATTGGGATTGGGATCCCGCTGGATGTGAATCTTGCGGGAGTGGGTGGTGGGCATTTTCTTTTTAAAACCGGAATGATGGAATCAAGTCAACATATGCAGAAATCCTCCTCCACTTTGGGCGTAGGCCTACTTGGTCGACGGCAGGTACAGAAGCATGCAGCAGCTTGTGTTTATCGAATGCACTGTGTTGCTCTAACTGGACTAAACCCATGTGTACATCCTTTGTGCTTTTACGCTCATTCACAATGCCTTGACTCTTGAAGTGACAAGATGCCAACGCTGTGTGTGACTGTCCCATCAACACCGACACAGCGAGCTTCCTAACGTTGAATGCGTGTGACTTTGGCCCGACCCGTACGTGTTAGCGGTCGTGCTAAAAGCCGTCGAGGTCCCTTTCGGTTCCTGTCGTTCCTGTCTGCAGCCCGGAGGTGTGTTGAGCTAGCCTAGCATGGCTGTTGAACAGGAAGTGCTTGGGCTCATTTTGCCGTGTCGTGCTCAGCTACTACACGAACTGACGCAGCACTTTGCAATTGGTCCCGGAGGCGACGTCAGGGGCCACGAGCTGTGACCGGGAGATGGGGGGAGATGCTCGCTCTTTTACCTCACCACCTGTGTCTCTCTCTCTTCTCCTCTCTCTCCCTCCCTCCCTCCCCTGCTGCTGCGTCCTCCGTTCCCTCCTTGTTGTTTGGCTCCTTTTCCCCCTTTTCCCTCGCGTCCCGTCGCCACCCACCCCATTTCCTTTCTCTGCTCCACAATTCTCACGGTTCATCCTTCTCTAAGCCCCCCCACCACCACCCCCCCCACCCACCCCCCACCACCGCTCCAGTGCGCTAGCCTGTCGGACCCCCAGAGCAGCGTGGAGTGCTGTCTCTGTCCGCCGCAGCGTGAGCGCTGTGGGAACGATGTCGACCGGTGACTGATGGGCGCGCTCGCAGGCTAGTGTGTGTGTGTGTTTGTGTGTGTGGGGGGGGTGGGGGGGCTAACATATGTAGACTTCCTTCAGTCATACGCTCAGCGGCGCGTCTCTCCTCCCTCTCTCTCTCTACTTTTCCCTTTTGTGTCTGTTTCCTCCCCCACCCTCACTGACAGTCCTCCCCCATCTCTCTCTCCTCTCTCTCTCCTCTCTCTTTCTCTCCTCTCTCTCTCTCTCTATCTCTCTCTCCCTCTCTCTCTCTCTGTGTGTCTCTCTCTCTCTCCCTCTCTCAGCCTCTCTGCTCTGAGGTTTAGCATATCCCATGGCGGGGTCTCTCCCTGCGCTCCTCTCCTCCCCGCTGCCATTCTGACGACTCAGCCAAAACCGACTCAAAACAATTTAGCTGAATCCTCGCTACGCCTTTTAGATACAAGAAATGAAATAATAGCCGGGCTGCCAGGGATCATTGATCCGGGGCTAGCTGTGAATATCAATGACGTGCCGTTACAAACACCGAGATAAATGCCCCCCGTTCATCGTCTCCCCGGCTCGCCCCCGCCGCGTGCGCGCGCGCTCGCTTAACCGTGTGTGGTTGAATTGTTTTCAACCACACGCAAACACAGACACACGGACTGACGAACGCTCGCAAGCGCACACACCTCCACCAGTCAGATAGATCAGCGAGTGAAGACACGCTTGAGAATACACCCCCGCCCACCCCCCCCCACCCCCTCCAGCTGTGCACCGGGGAATAGATCTTCGGGCGTCAGCGGAAAAAAGATAGATGACGAGCGGTTAGGCAGCGCGCGGCCTCGCCCCACACAGGCCCCACGCGAGCCCCCGACGAGCCCAGCCGTGGAGACGCCCCGCAGCACTAACCACGGAGCAGACGTGGACCGCCGGTCAGCACGGTCGCGTTAATTAAGAGCTCGTGTAGGGTACGCCCGTCCGGGTGTGTTCCAGCTGCCTGGGACCCCGTCAGGGCCGAGGCCCATGCCACCGTGTCGAGGTGTGTGTGTGTGTGTGTGTGTGGTGTGTTGTGTGTGTGTGTGTGTGTGTGTGTGTGTGTGTGTGTGTGGTGTATGAGTGACAGGGTATGGCAGGCCTGGTTTATCGTGTTTGTTTGTGCCTCGTGGCTTTGTAAACAGTTATTATAGTGATCAAAGACACCCCCGCCACCCGCCCCCACCACCGCCCCCACCACCACCCACCCCACCAGCCCCTTACCTCCACACTTCCTGTACACGCGCACACACCACAGTCACACACACAGTCACACACACAGTCACACACACTACTCCAGTGGGAGGGCTTTTTCAATCCTTTGTTCCACCTTTCATCTCACCTACTATCTTCACCTTCTCTCTCTATCTCTCTCTCTCTCTCTCTCTCCTCTCTCTTGATCCCCCCTTTCTCTCTCTCCTCTCCCCAGAGAGCGAGTGAATGGTGACTGACATCCTTTATTGCCATGATGCCACGCTTGGTAAACATGAGCCCCCAGTCTCCCCAGGGAGAGATGGGCTTTGACTCCCTCCGTTCTCACAACTCTAGTTTCCTCTCACTTTTGGGTTTTGTCTAAAAGACTGACTGAGATCTGGGTGGTTCGATTTATCTGTGACACGAACGCACAGACACACACGCCACGCATACACGCACACTCACACACACACAGGGTAATGGATCTTCTGTGCTGTTTGAAAAGAACAAAGTATGAAGCTATACCGAGGGAATCGATATTTAGACAGTGCTGTTCACTGTGAGATAGTGTGCATGCCTGAGTGTGTGTGTGTGTGTATGCATGTTTCTGCATGTGTGTGTGTGCACATGTGTGTGCGTGTGTGCGTGAGAGTGAACATACTTCAATGTGTGGAAGAGCGGGCTTACAGCATAAATGCCTCGTAATGGGCATGAGGCTCCACAGGCAAGCGGGAACCAAATGACTTCTTAGAGATTCAAGATCTCCTCTCCTCGCTATGGAAACCTACAAGAGGGGGGGAGGAGGAGAGGAGGATAACCAGGGAGTGCTGTTAATATCCCCTCGCCCTCTTCTCCCTTCCTCTCCCCGAGCGCTGAGATCAGGGGGGCAGGGAGGAGGAGAGGGGTTTGAGCCCTCCCCTGGATCAAGCGGAGAGAGAAGGGTTTCTTCTGTCGTTAAGCGCTGCATTTGAAGTCATTATTGACATGAAAGAGGCGATGGGGGGGGTCTGGGAACGACGCGAAGCACCCGCTTATCCATTCCGCTCCTTCACTCTCTCTCTCTCTCTCTCTCTCTCCCTCTCTCCTCACCCATGCTCTCTCTTTCTTATGTTCAAGTGCCTCTGTCTCTCCCCTCTCTTACTCTTTTTCTCCCTCCCATTCAAACCCCAGTCTCTCTGCCCTTCTGCCCGGCCCCATCCTCCACTACTCTGTCTAACACACGGACACCCTCCCTCCCTCCCTCACCACCCTCCCTCCCTCACACCCTCCCCTCCCTCCCTCTCCTGGCCGTGTGTGTCGGGCTGGTGTCTGCGGCAGCCTCCCTCTATCGCTGTGATAAAGGCTGTTATCAGCCGCAGCATCCAGACCTGCTCCTTACCCCCCCCCTCCCCACCCCCTGGCTGTCAGCTGATACGCCGGCCCTGTCAAAAACTCACACAGAGACAACAACCACAACACGACGGGGAAACAGGCCAGATAAGACGCGCGCGAGGGTTCGAGGGGAGGCCGCGGGCGCGAGTCCGGACTCCGCCCCCCAATGACCCCGACACTTCGGGGCCGTCTGAAACCGTCTTGAACTCGAGGCTCATCCGAGGCCCGGGCCGTGTCCCCTTCTTCCGTGGTGGGGGGGGGAGGAGCCACGGAGACACTGCCCGAGACATTGTACGTCGGGTGTGTTTGTCACGGCACAGATAACAATAGCCAGGGCACCGGTAGCACGGCACAGGTGTACACATGTGTACGGTTTTGCGGGGGAGGGAGAGAGGGGGTAATATATCCCCGCCGTGTGTGGCTGGGCGCGTGCAACCTGCGCCCGGGGGCGGCGCGGCTGGGGCGGCCGACTTGTTTTACGAGCGCGGGAGTGTTTATGCGTCCGTGTTAAAGAGACGAGGTGGCCCACCGTTAAACCAGAGGGTGTGTCCCCTTAAATCAGCCTGACGGAGTGGGGACAACCCGCGCACGCTCAGCAGTCAACACGCAGCACACACGCGCTACGGACACACCAGAGGTGTGGAGATCATGCACACACACCGAATAGGGTGCCCACCCCACACACAGGCACGTACACACACACACACACACAGACACGACCATCCCAGCATCTCCAGGTGCCACTCACAGAAGCCCTAATCCCGTCTCCGCGTGTCGTCTTGGAAGCTGTTTAAGCGTTCCCACGAGGGATTCGTTAACACGATGTCAACGCGATGTCTCTCCCCCCTCGCCCCCCCACCCCCACCCCCCTGCTCCCCACGCCAGCCCCTCTCCCAGGCGCCCCTCATCCTCTGCCGTCGTGATGATTCAGCATTTGCCTGACGTTGTTGTGGCGAGGCGTGCTCGGCCTCGCGGCTCGAAGTGTGAGTAATGGCATCTAACGAGGCAGGGGGTATGTGGTGTGTGTGTGTGTGTGTGTGTGTGTGTGTGTGTGTGTGTATGTATGTGTGTGTGTGTGTATGTGTGTGTGTGTGTGTGTGTGTGTGTATGTATGTGTGTGTGTGTATGTGTTGTGTGTGTGTGTGTGTGTGTGTGTGTGTGGAGGGGGGGGGGTGTTGATGTTAAAAAGGAAGTGGAGCAGCGCCGGCATTGATGACTGAAATAATGTGCCGTGAGAAGCCATAATATGGCTGCCGGAGTTCCCGGCGACTCAGCGTTTCTTATTAAGACCCCCTCACCACCCGCCCGCCTGCCCGCACTAACCTCATCACCCTCACTCTCTCTCTTCCCCTCTCTCTCCTCTCTCTCTCTCTCTCTCCTCCCATCCTCCTCTCCTCTCCTCTCCTCGTCGTCTCTCTCTCTCTCTCTCTCCTCCATTCTAGCCGTGGCATCCCGTTCTCCCAATGTGAACAGGAGATTAATGACAGGAACAGGAAATGGATTCAAGCCCCGCTTCCCGTCGGCTGCTGGTGGGCGGCCGTCTGACAGTGGTGTTGGGGGCGTGTGGGGGGCGTGGTGGCGTGCAGCAGGGAGATTTGGGTTTTCAGGCTCCAAACAACATTAATCAGGAAGCACGCGTGAGTAGCGCTACGGTAGCATTATGATAAATACCACGCAGCCTTTGTGCTGTCGAGTCCTCGGTTGGTTTTTGAATATGGAAAAAGCCTTCACTTGAGTTTAGTAACAGTAACAGCCGCACCTGTTTTTCTTGGAAGGTGCCACTGCAGCCTGTTCTTGTTGACCCCACTGTGGCAGCACACCTGTGTGTGTTGTGTGTGTGGTGTGTTGTGTGTGGTGTGTCGACAACAGCCGTGCTCTCAGGTACATATGTACCCGTCCGGGACTTGATCTGCGCTGGGTTGACCACAGGGGATCAGGTGACCCACGGGCATACTGGATGTGACCACAGCCTTCCTCTCTCTCTCGTACCTCTCTCTCTCCCTCTCACTCTCTCTCTCCCTCTCTCTCTCTCATCCCTCTCTCTCTCTCTACCTCTCTCTCTCTCTACTCCTCTCTCTCTCTATCTCTCTTCTCCCTCTCCCTACTCTCTCTCTCCTCTCTCTCTCTCTTCTCTCTCTCCAGAATTATGCTTAATGCAGTGACGAGAAAACGATCCTGGTTCAGCAGGTTCAGCTTTGTGTCATGGAACTTCCGTCTTCCTCTCTATCTCGCTATCTCTCTGTCCATACCTCTACTCTCCATCTCTCTCTCTCTTTCTCTACTTTCTCTACCCTCAATCTCTCCAACCATCTCTCTCCTCTTTCTCATAATTCCTACTCCTCTCTCTCATCTCTCTATTCCTCCCTCCTCTTCGTCTCGGAGTCTCCCATCAGGAAGAAAAGAAGCGGATCTCAGCTCTCTCGTCTCTGCGTCTCTCTGCTGTGCCTCTCTTCTCTCTCTCATCTCTCTCTCTCTGCTCTCCATCCTCTCTCCTCAATATCTATCTACATCTCCATCTCTCTCTGTTTTATCTCTCTCTGTCGATCTCCGTAAACCATGATGACGGTGGTGTAGAGTGGAGCGACAGTAAAGAGTGTTGTGATTGCGGTGCTGCTGTACCAGATTACTGAAGGGTCCCAGGGAACCAGAATTCAACTAACCACATAAGCTGTGCCTGTTTGTGTGTGCCTGCGTTCATTCCCCAATGCTAATGGCCATGCTGTGCGTGTGTGTGTGTGTGTGTGTGTGTGTGTGGTGTTCTGGTTGTGTGTGTGTGAGTTGGGGAGAGCTGGAGAGAGATAGGGAGCAGTACACCATATGAATCGGTCTTTTTTCCGAAGTGCTGTGACATTTTAACTCCATTAGGCTGGAAACGTCACACACACACACATCTGGCTGCGAGCTGCTGATGTGATTAGGAGTCCCCATGCAGTCTCACAGACATCCACCTCTCACTCTCATTGCTTATTAGGAGAAACAGGAAACAGAATGGTGTGTGTGTGTGCGTGTGTGCGGTATGCCGTCATGTATCTCTGTTGGATGGTGTCTCAGTAACAGGTGCCTCCATGTTACGCCCACAGGCTTACCCAGTCCTCCCCACGGAGATGTGCACAACACACTGCAGTACACCCCTCTAGAGGGGGGGTGGGGGTGGAGGGGGGGGGGTAGTCACTGCTGGAGGTATGCCCAGAGGAGAGACCTCGGCCTGGGGGAGATCTGAGCGATGTCCGGGGGGGTGGGGGGGGGTTTGACTCTTATCCCCGTGGGCCATTCCCTCTATTAAGGTTTATGTTTAACCAGCATTAGAAAGCACTTATCCCCCCCTCCTCCCATCCCTCCCTCCTCCCTCTATCGCTCTCATAGTGCCGCACCACGCCTTCTCCCCCCTTTTCCGCCTGCCCATTTATCCAAGGAAAGACCAAAGAAAAACGCAAAAAACATCAATTCTATCTCATAGATCTGCTGGTCCAGTTATTTCCAGGAGACGTACAATCCAATATTCCATTTATCCCGACTGGCTCCCCCATCCCGTTCACTGTGCCGGTGACGACGATCCCGCGCTCCTCCCCTCCTCTCAGCCACCTCCGCTCCCACGGTCAGGACCTGAAAGCTGAACCCGCGCAGAACCCAAAGCCTGTTGAACTCAGCCCCTCGGTACAGCCAGTTTAAGCCCGGCTCCGTTTCCCCCCCTCCACACAAACGGCTTTTGCTTCTATATCAAAGGACTCGGTTAGGGGAGTTTAGTTCTCGTCTCTGGTCTGGATCCTACGGTGTGAGACGCGGCTCCCGCTGATGAGCTTCTCCCTGCAGCTGGGAGGGAGGACTCGTCGCTTCCTTTATTTCAGCTGCTCTCTGGGTGAAACAGAGTGAGAGGGGGGGGAGAGTAGAGAGGGAGAGAGAGAGAGATAGAGAGAGGGGGTGCGCGCGCGCGCTGCGCGCGCGCGCGCGCGCGCGCACTTTCGCGCGCGCGCGAGAGACTGCGCCGAGCCAGTAGAGAAGATCAGCGCGAGAGAGAGGGGAGAAGGGACTGTGACCGTACTGAGAGAGCCGTGCATAGAGAGAGAGAGACGTGAGAGAGAGCGAAAGGGACGAGAGAGAGCAGAGACGGGCAGAGAGAGAGACGAGAGAGAGAGAGAGGTAGACACTAGGTACGTGGGGGATGGTGGGAGGTATGCGGCGAGATGAGCAGCTGACCGCAGATGATCGGACAGAGGAGAGGTGTGTGTCGGTGTGCTGGTCGTTTTTCCTGTTTCTTCTTTCGACCATCTCACTTTGTCTTTCCTCCGTCTCCCTGTTGGCATTTGCTTGCTGCTCTGTCCTCCTTCCTCGTCTTTCCCCTGCCTCTCTCCGTCTGTCTGGGGTTATGACAGGAGGCTGGAGCTGTGTGATGGAACCCAGACAAGCTGGACACCACACACACACAGACATTACCTTCCTCAGTGGCCAGGCAGAAGGTGCTGGAGGAGCCTTCTGGAGAGGAAGTCATGGCTGGTTGTTAAGGGATTGGACTGGGGCATGTCTGTCTGCGCACACATCCCTGTGTGGGTATTAGGCTTGGGCAGCCACTATCATCTCTGGGTGTGGTCATCACCACCACTGCACCATCACTATCGTCACACTACCTCGACCAGGTCAACCCACTGATATCAAATGAACGGGTTGTGATCGCGCTCTGATGAAGCCTGCTCCTACACATAGGAAATCGTTGTGAATCAGGTGGGTTGGATCAGGAAACATCTACGAACGAGGTCTTGACATGGTGCTGGGCACCGAGGACGGCAGGATCGAACACGCCTGTCTAGTCATCACCACCATCATCATCATCATCATCACATGACAAAACATCATCACCACCACCATCACTATCATACACTCTTAATGGTTGCCTGCGCTCACAGCAGCGGCGTGACGGCCCCATCTCGCTCCCTGCTGTTAGCTCCCCAGCTCAGATCGGTGACGTCGCCGCTAGAAAGTAATTGTGTGCTTCATCACTGTTTGAGAGAGAGCGAGAGAGAGCGAGAGGAGAGAGAGAGAGAGAGAGAGAGAGACCGAGCAGAGAGAGAGAGAGAGAGAGGAGAGAGAGAGAGAGAAGAGAACGAGAGAGAGAGAGAGAGGAGAGAGCTGTATAGAGCACAGTGTAGATCATGATATAGATAGAGTATCGAGCTATCGAGAGAGATCTAGATATCTATATAGAGAGAGATATAAACGACTAGAAGTGACTAGATATAGATATATAGAAACATCTATCGAAACATAGATAGAAACATAGAGCTCTATATACAGAGAGCAGATGAGCGAGATCTATGCGTAGAGAGAGAGATCTCTAGCTACAGATAACAGAGCAGCCTAAGATGCTCGCCCTCTCTCTCTCTAGATCTAGATGCCACGTTCCCTGTAACGCGGCGTTTGCTGGCGTAAGCGTGCTGTTACGTAGCCGATGGCAAGAGAGCGCGAGTCAGGATATGCACTTCTGTGGCTAGATGTGAAATTATCCCTATACCTCTTCTTTCATCCCGTTTCTCACCCCTCTCGCTCTCGATAATCTGCTCCATTTCTGCCTCTTCCGGTTCTCGTCTCGTCGCTCTCTGGCATTAAAGTGTGGATAAGAGAGAGGGGGACTCAGGGTGAAACAGGGAGGGGCCACCACTGGTTCTTTATTAAATATCTCTTCTCTAGACGACCTGCGAGCTAATATCAGGTGATCTCCCTCGCCCGTACTTTTATCCGAGGGATGGAAAGCGGAACTCGATAACGGAGGCTCTGTTAGGAGTGGACAGCGCTTGCAAACACACACACGTACACACACACACACACAGGGCACACACACACACACACACAC
>CAEFZP010001801.1:0-11149 GCA_903064625.1 Mallotus villosus
GCACGGAATCGACGAGGCCGTTTTGAACATGATTTAGAGACGATTTAGGCAATTGAAAACTATTAAAGAGTCTCTTCACACACCCACTTCGGATTGCTACTCCTCTCTGCTGTTTGTCTCCGTGTATTCAGTTGACACAGGGTAAAGAGGGGCCCTAGACGTGCTATTGTTGACTGTTCAATGCAGATCCATCTGAAGGGTCATTATCCAGATGAACATTAGACGTAAAGGGAGGACAGGCGGTGACAAATGATAGACCATATAATAGGCTCAAAGACACACTTAGCATGCTAACAACACACAGACCGCGCCCCCCCCCTACCCACCTCAGCCCCCCCTAGCCCCCCTCAGCCCCCCCCCTAGCCCCCCTCCAGCCCCTCCCAGCCCCCCCCTCCTTCCCCGCCGCTGAAAACAAACAATGTGCTTCTAATTTGTCATCGTTGATACGTGTCATCATTATCCCCTCGATGGCCCTCTGGACATCACCATGACAATGCTACATGCTGCTCCTCCAATCAGGGACGTGAATATCCTTAAAGAGACGTCGCCGGTGTACATCCGTCACCTCGGCCTCGGATTCAAAATGGCGTCCCGACTGAGGCGTGTGACCCGCCGCACGCGAGCGGACGGCGTCGCCGGTCCCCGGGAGAGGGAGGGGGCGCCTGAGGGGAGCGCTGAGGACGCAGGATAACCTTGCAGGTGAAATGTTGTGCTAATTCTGTACAGGTTGGGCTAATGTTGAGCCCCGGGGACATCGTTCTACAGAGGAGTTGATTGGTGATTAGACTTCTAATTAGGAGCAGCTTTGACATGGGCACTGTCCCCCCCCCCTTCCCCTCTCCCCCTCCTTCCCCTCGCCCTCCTCCCCTCTCCCCCCCACCACCACCCCTTCACCACCTCCTCGGCCTCTCTCCCCCCCACTCCTCCCCCTCCCCCTCTTCCCCTCCCCTCCCCCCCTCTCCCCCACCCTCCCACCCTCCCCTCTCCCCCCCTCCTCCTCCCCCCCCTCCCCTCTCTCCCTCACCACCCCTCTCACCACCTCCTCTCCCCCCCCCACCCCGCCCCATCCTAACCCACCCATCCCTAAACCCCCTTAAGGCTTCTTCTCAGGCATGTTTACGACCCCTTCTCCCTGTCCTCCCATTATCTCACAACAAAAGGAGGTTCTGCCGTCCCGGCTCAGCCAGCTGCCTGCCACTGCGGGGGAACACACCGGGCTCTCTCTCTAGCGACAATAAAAAGAAACTTGAGTTTAAACAAAAAAGTTACACCATATTTGCTCAGACTAACTATGATGAAAGGCGGTGAAGACAAGGGCTCCTCGTGTAGGTATCAATATAAATATTACTGGAAGGTCAATTAATATGTAAATTAACTTCTCCATTTAATTAGCTATTTAACTATTTTCCGAGGCATGGACATATTAAATCATGCTTTAAGACCCCCTCTAACTAGCCTCCTGACAATAGTGCTAAGGAGTCGCACGCTCGTAAACTACCGGCTTGACCTATAAAGAGCCTGGAGTCTGCTAATTCCATCTCGGGCTAATTTTATGACTTGCATAAAATAACCATAGTGCAGCTTTGTGGCTGTAAAGAGGATCTGGGTAATAAAACGTGGCCGGGAAAGCATCAGAAATATCCTCTTTACTCGTGTCCTCATTTAATATTCTATTATTCTTGCAGGGTACTGGGCTCCTGTGAAAGACAAATGACCTTATTATATTAAATAATTTGTGAGGATATTAACCGTTAATCACATATAAACAGCATTTAAAAGGTATTGATTTCCCAGCGCCCTCAACAGCTTGTAAAATTTATGTCCAATAACATGATAATAGATAATCAGAGGAATGACACCCGTCACGTAGGGGACAAAGAGAAGGTAATGGGCATCGCCCTCCGTGACTCCCCCTGCCCCCTCCCCCCCTGCCACCTCCCCCCCTAACACCCCCCTGCCACCTCCCCCCCCTCCCCCCCACCCCCTCCCCAGGTGAACTTCCGACAGGTCTATGACCTTGCCAAGTCCCAGACACCAGAGACAAAGACAGAGAACCACCACGCCATGTCCTCCGTCGCGTACGACCAAACACTTTGGCGACACCGCGTTCGCCGAATATTCTGTCCTGTCTACGATGATGTCATCACTGCACATGTTTCTATTTGGAAAGAAACGATGTTTAGTTAATATGTTTGTGATGACATGCAACATGATAAAAGCATAAACAACAAGATTTTATTTTGTCTTGTATGTACCCGTGCCTGACTGTCTCAGTAACGGGCAGGTCTGTTACAGGAAGTAGATCTCAAGCAACAAGGCACTAGTCGTCTAGCTGGAAGTTGCTGTATCAATATAGGAAGAACCAAGAACTTTGTGTGAAAAACTGATATGAAAAACTGGATGTTTGACACGTCGTCTGAACCATGGCTTTATGGATGTGACTGTGACGACGACGACCGTATTTTGATCAACCTGATCATTCTGATGCAACTTTTCTCATTTGTCTGTGTGTGTGTGTGTGTGTGTGCTGCGGGTGCACACACACACACACACACACACCCACACACACACACACACCCACACACACACACACCCCACACACACACCCCCACACACACACACACACCCCACACACACACACACCACACCCACACACACCCACACCCCCCACACACCCACACCCCCCACCCCCCCACCACACACACCCCCCACAGACAATGAGACCGCCTGCAGACACCATTCAGGTTTCCCAGTCCTCCCAGGTTGCTGTTGGGAAGCTGGCTTGCCACAATAATAAATTTGCAACAGGCAGCAGGGAACGGTGTGAGGCATGCAAATCTGTCTTCACGTCCCTTTGGGCCCAGCGAGCTCACCGGGGAGGTGGGGATGAAGCCTCGCTGCTCTGAACACTGTCTACCCTCCCTCTTCATCCCCCTTCCTCTTCATACGTCTTACCTGGGGGCCTGGAGTTCATTTGGAACAGCGAGAGGACCGGCGTTCTGTATCGAAAGCGTCTGGTCGGTGCGCTCGGCTCGTGGAAGAGATGGATATGTGAGAGGATGGACTCACAATCCCAGTCCTGACATGGGGTCCGTCTGATTCATTATGTCAGGCCTATCTTTTATTAGCCCGGCGCTTCGTATTCAAATTCAATCTCAGATGGGGATGGGGTGCGGGGGGGGGACGGGGTGGACGGGGGGGCGGTGATTTTTTTCTGGATGAATACAGAAGAATGTATTATTCACCATCCATATAGTCAGGTAATTATGCCTGTGGTGTTCCTGACGGATCAGGTTGGCTGGATGTTAGCAGGGAGCCGGAGAGAGTGACGTGATGTAAACTCAAACACCCACAATGCATTGCAACTCCAAGAGGTTGGAATTCTTTTGAATCTGAAATGTTTTGAAATTACTGTATGCTAATTGTACTAGATTATTTCACAATACACCAAACAAACTAAAACAGTTTCAGGTCTGTAATGAAATAGATGACGAAACTAAATAAATAAAAACAATCACATTTCCAATTACTAGGAGATTACTGCACTGTAAATGACTAGACAGGGAATAGCAGAGTTATTCAATTACAGTCTGGCAGGCTTAAGCCTGATGTTATAGTCTCCTCTCTGTGTTTAAGAGACACCCAGGGAAACACAAAGCCCTGAAAATGCTCTTCTCCATTCGGTTAGTACTAGATAAGTGTTGAACAGGCTCTTTAAAGCCGCTGGCCAGGCCTGAGATGTGACGTCCTGCACTGTGGCCCAAACACTCAGCCAGTCTGACACTGGAGGCTGGGGCTTGGAGGAGAGGACGGGGGGGGTGGAGGCTGGGGCTTGGTGGAGAGGACGGAGGGGGGGAGGCTGGATCGATTCTGATCCAGTCTCATTTTTGTAAGCGGACGGCGTTTCACACTGTGTTTGGGCTTCTTTTTGATGGTCCCTGACAGACTCGCTGGCGACTGCCTAGGACAGCCTGACAGGCTGGCGAGGGAGGGGGGTGGGGGGGAGGTGTGTGTGTGTGTGTGTGTGTGGGGGGAGGTGTGTGTGTGTGGGGAGGGGGGAGGTGTGTGTGTGGGGAGGGGGGAGGTGTGTGTGTGTGTGTGTGTGTGTGTGTGTGTGGTGGGGTGTGTGTGTGGGGAGGGTGGTGTGTGTGTGTGTGGTGTGCGGGGGAGGTGTGTGTGTGTTGGTGCCGTGCAGCTTGGCTCGGGTGACTATCGCCTCAGCCCTGGAATCAATCCCCTCTGTTTACAGACCATTTCACAGCCTTTTACCTGTAACATCACTAGTGTCAGTCCCATAAACAGTCCTAGATATATAACGCTTGAATTAGCATAATGGTTTAAAACACAGCTGGGCTTGAAGCACTGAGGGAAATGTCAACATGTTCTCTTCACTAAAGCAATTAGAGGCCATTACGGCTCGCTTAGCCGGGAAAACGTCATCAAGGTTAAAGACAATCCCCCCTCCCAGAGTCCATTGTTGCTCCCTGTTCAGATAGACGGGCCGTAGAAATGGCATTGTGAGTAAACAGAGACCTGCGTTGGCCTCCTCCTGACTCATCTATAATCAGCCCTCCTACGCAGAGCTGAAGGTAAACGGATGCCTGGTTTATTCTCTCTCTCCCTCCACTGACCAGGAGGTGGGGGGAGGGGGGGTGGGAGGTGGGGGGCGAGGGGCGGGAGGTGGTGGACGGGAGGCATTTTGGGGGTTACGAAATGGTAATGTTTTTCATCCAGCACACAGTACTGGGTGACTGTGAATGTATTTTCATTACAAACATTTGCCGTATTAAAAACATCCAGTATATCTCGTAATGACCTACAAGACGAAACCCAAAAACATATATTTTCCTTCTTGCACGAAGCGCTTCGACTCTGAGCCATCTCACGCAGGAAGAGCTGAGATCAGCTGAGGATAGCGTTGAGAAGAGGCCTTGGGAGGACGACCACAAAACTGCAGAGGCAAGCAAGGCCAGGAGACGACGCCTCATGATTCCTATCACCTCATGGCCTTAAGAAAGGGCCAACTGTGTACCGGTCAAATTACAGGACAGATGAGGCAAGACAACGTTTCTCAGGGACTGGGTTGTACAACGTCCGAAAGGCCATGGATTCCAACCCCGAGTTCTTTAACCTCCCTCCCCGAGGTCGTAGAGCGTCTACGCCCCTGAGCTTCGGGAGTTGGGAAACGGCAGTTGATAAAACACAAGCCCAAGCGAAAAACGAAAAGTAACACCACCATCGACGAAGATAACCTCAGCCTTCATCAATCGTATCTGCGGTCCCCCGGCTGGCTACGGCGTCCCTAAAACCCGACGGCGGCGCCGTGGTGACAGAGGAGGACGAGGGTGAGGCCGCTGAAGATCCCCCTCGGTCGAGGCCTGTGTAAATGATTGCTTTCCGAGCCGCCGATGTTTCATCCCACGTCCGTAGGTGTTTAGGCCCTCCGCTTCCTCATTGCCCTTTTCACACCCATCAGCACCATTAAAGCCACAAGCGTTGCCATTCTGGGGGAGTAACCCGGGAGGTCTGTGAGGGCGGTGGGGGGGCGGCCCCCCCCATCTAGCCTAACGCAGGATGATAAGTCACCTAGCCAGCCCTTATTGATTGGGGTCCTCTGGGCTTATACTAAGGAGAGAGGGGAGGTGAGTGATTGTGTTATACAGAGAACATTATCACCCTGCACAACACACCGCTCACTGAGGCTCGGCGGACAGAAAATGGAGATCGCCGTCCAGCGTCGGAGTATATGACTTGACTCGGCGAAGCGCCGGGCACAATTTGAAAGCCGGATAGTGTCTCGGAGCACGACGGAAGAGACGGTTGCCAGGGCGATCTCTCTTCTTCTTCCTTTTGGTCCTGAGCGCGTTTTACGACGCTGTGTCTGCTCGACACGTCGTCTCTGAATTCACGACGGCGCCAGTTTCACTGCGATGTCAGATGTGTGGTGTTTCATGATGTCAGATGTGTGGTGTTTCATGATATCAGATGTGTGGTGTTTCATGATGTCAGATGTGTGGTGTTTCATGATGTCAGATGTGTGGTGTTTCATTGTTTCAGATGTGTGGTGTTTCGTGATATCAGATGTGTGGTGTTTCATGGTATCAGATGTGTGGTGTTTCATGATATCAGATGTGTGGTGTTTCGTGATATCAGATGTGTGGTGTTTCGTGATATCAGATGTGTGGTGTTTCATGATATCAGATGTGTGGTTTCATGATATCAGATGTGTGGTGTTTCATGATATCAGATGTGTGGTGTTTCATGTTTCAGATGTGTGGTGTTTCATGATATCAGATGTGTGGTGTTTCATGATATCAGATGTGTGGTGTTTCATGGTATCAGATGTGTGGTGTTTCATGATGTCAGATGTGTGGTGTTTCATGATATCAGATGTGTGGTGTTTCATGATATCAGATGTGTGGTGTTTCATATGTGTGGTGTTTCATGATATCAGATGTGTGGTGTTTCATGATATCAGATGTGTGGTGTTTCATGATATCAGATGTGGGTGTTTCATGATATCAGATGTGTGGTGTTTCATGATATCAGATGTGTGGTGTTTCATGGTATCAGATGTGTGGTGTTTCATGATGTTAGATGTGGTGGTGTTTCATGATATCAGATGTGTGGTGTTTCATGATATCAGATGTGTGGTGTTTCATGATATCAGATGTGTGGTGTTTCATGATATCAGATGTGTGGTGTTTCATGGTATCAGATGTGTGGTGTTTCATGATGTTAGATGTGTGGTGTTTCATGATATCAGATGTGTGGTGTTTCATGATATCAGATGTGTGTTGTTTCATGATATCAGATGTGTGGTGTTTCATGATATCAGATGTGTGGTGTTTCATGGTATCAGATGTGTGGTGTTTCATGATGTTAGATGGGTGGTGTTTCATGATATCAGATGTGTGGTGTTTCATGATATCAGATGTGTGGTGTTTCATGGTATCAGATGTGTGGTGTTTCATGATATCAGATGTGTGGTGTTTCATTGTTTCAGATGTGTGGTGTTTCATGATATCAGATGTGTGGTGTTTCATGATATCAGATGTGTGGTGTTTCATGATATCAGATGTGTGGTGTTTCGTGGTATCAGATGTGTGGTGTTTCATGATGTTAGATGTGTGGTGTTTCATGATGTCAGATGTGTGGTGTTTCATGATATCAGATGTGTGGTGTTTCATGATATCAGATGTGTGGTGTTTCATGATATCAGATGTGTGGTGTTTCATGATATCAGATGTGTGGTGTTTCATGGTATCAGATGTGTGGTGTTTCATGGTATCAGATGTGTGGTGTTTCATGGTATCAGATGTGTGGTGTTTCATGACATCAGATGTGTGGTGTTTCATGGTATCAGATGTGTGGTGTTTCATGATATCAGATGTGTGGTGTTTCATGGTTTCAGATGTGTGGTATTTCATGGTATCAGATGTGTGGTGTTTCATGATATCAGATGTGTGGTGTTTCATGATATCAGATGTGGTGTTTCATGATGTTAGATGTGGTGTTTCATGATGTTAGATGTGTGTGTTTCATGAGTTAGATGTGGTGTTTCATGATGTTAGATGTGTGGTGTTTCATGATGTTAGATGTGGTGTTTCATGATGTTAGATGTGGTGTTTCATGATGTTAGATGTGTGGTGTTTCATGATATCAGATGTGGTGTTTCATGATGTTAGATGTGTGGTGTTTCATGATGTTAGATGTGGTGTTTCATGATGTTAGATGTGGTGTTTCATGATGTTAGATGTGGTGTTTCATGATGTTAGATGTGTGGTGTTTCATGATGTTAGATGTGTGGTGTTTCATGATATCAGATGTGGTGTTTCATGATTAGATGGTGTTTCATGATGTTAGATGTGGTGTTTCATGATGTTAGATGTGGTGTTTCATGATGTTCAGATGTGGTGTTTCATGATGTTAGATGTGGTGTTTCATGATGTTAGATGTGTGTGTTTCATGAGTTAGATGTGGTGTTTCATGATGTTAGATGTGTGGTGTTTCATGATGTTAGATGTGGTGTTTCATGATGTCAGATGTGGTGTTTCATGATGTTAGATGTGTGTGTTTCATGATTTCAATGTGGTGTTTCATGATTAGATGTGGTGTTTCATGATGTTAGATGTGGTGTTTCATGATGTTAGATGTGGTGTTTCATGATGTTAGATGTGGTGTTTCATGAGTTAGATGTGGTGTTTCATGATGTTAGATGTGTGGTGTTTCATGATGTTAGATGTGGTGTTTCATGATGTTAGATGTGGTGTTTCATGATGTTAGATGTTGGTGTTTCATGATGTTAGATGTGGTGTTTCATGATGTTAGATGTGTGGTGTTTCATGATGTTAGATGTGGGTGTTTCATGATGTTAGATGTGGTGTTTCATGATGTTAGATGTGGGTGTTTCATGATTCAGATGTGGTGTTTCATGATGTTAGATGTGGTGTTTCATGATGTTAGATGTGTGTGTTTCATGATGTTAGATGTGGTGTTTCATGATGTTAGATGTGGTGTTTCATGATGTTAGATGTGTGGTGTTTCATGATGTTAGATGTGGTGTTTCATGATGTTAGATGTGTGGTGTTTCATGATGTTAGATGTGTGGTGTTTCATGATGTTAGATGTGGTGTTTCATGATGTTAGATGTGTGGTGTTTCATGATGTTAGATGTGGTGTTTCATGATGTTAGATGTGGTGTTTCATGATGTTAGATGTGGTGTTTCATGATGTTAGATGTGTGGTGTTTCATGATGTCAGATGTGGTGTTTCATGATGTTAGATGTGGTGTTTCATGATGTTAGATGTGGTGTTTCATGTGTTAGATGTGTGTGTTTCATGATTTAGATGTGTGAGTGTGGTGTTTCTGATTTAGATGTGGTGTTTCATGGTTAGATGTGTGTTTCATGTACAGATGTGTGATGATGTGGTGTGTTTCATGATGTTAGATGTGGTGTTTCATGATGTTAGATGTGTGGTGTTTCATGAGTCAGATGTGTGTGTTTCATGATGTTAGATGTGGTGTTTCATGATGTCAGATGTGGTGTTTCATGATGTTAGATGTGTGTGTTTTCATGACTATCAGATGTGGTGTTTTCATGATGTTAGATGTGGTGTTTTCATGATGTTAGATGTGGTGGTTTCATGATATCAGATGGTGGTGTTTCATGATTTAGATGTGTGGTGTTTCATGATCAGATGTGGGTGTTTCATGAACATCAGATGTTGGTGTTTCATGGTATCAGATGTGGGTGTTTTCATGATGTAGATGTGGTGTTTCATGACATCAGATGTGGTGTTTCATGATGTTAGCAGGGATCTGGGTCAGACGAGGCGTTGTCGTGGACACGGCAGATCCTTGCTCTTAAGCAGCAGATGGATAAATCTGTCCTTTATGGGAATTTAAATAACTTTTACAGTTTTATCTTTGTCTATTTGTTAGAGAGGAGATTTATGGCCGTGGGCTCTCCAGCTCCACCGGTGTTTTAATCAGCCTGTCTGCAGATTAAATCTGGATCAGTTGTGGATTGTCTCCTCGCCCTGAATGCCATAACCCACAATTGAAGATGATCTCACCTGCAAAAAAAATCGCTTCAAGTCGACGCCAACAGCTGAATGAATGCACCCTCTTTCACCCTGCACTCTCTCTCTCCCCCCCATGCGCTCTCTCTCTCTCTCTCTCTCTCTCCTCTCTCTCTCTCTCTCTATCTCCCTCCTCTCCCTCCTCTTCCCTCCCCCCTTCCCTTTCTCTCTGCCCTCTCTCTCCTATCCCCCTCCCTCTCTCTCTTCCCCCCCTCCCTTCCTCTCTCTCCTCCCTCTCTCTCTCCCCCCTCCCTCCCTCTCTCTCTCTCCTATCCCCCCTCCCTCCTCTCTCTATCCCCCCTCCCTCCTCTCTCTATCTCCCTCCACCTCCTTCTCTCTATCCCCCCCTCCCTTCCTCTCTCTATCCCCCCCTCTCTCTCTACCTCCCCCCTCCCTCGCTCTCCCTTCCCTCCCCCCATGCCCTCTCTCTCTCTATCCCCCTCCCTCTCTCTCTATCCCCCCTCCCTCCCTCCCCTCCCCCTTCCTCTCTCCTCCCCCCCCTTCCTCTCTCCCTCCCTCTCCCTCCTCCCCCAGTGAGCCTCAGCTCCACACAGCTCCACTAATCAGTGAGTGTATCAGGATCTAATATACTCACACAAGCCTCCCTTATCAGCCAGGTGCGATCTGGGCCTGCTGTGCTTAACAAGATTAAACATGTTTCCATGCTGCTGCCTGCACTTTAATTGATTGATGCCAAAAGTTTAGAAAATACCGGGCTGCCGGTGGGGGCCTCTCCGCCCCGGCCCGGCCCTCCAGAGAGAGGCCCTGGATTGGATCTGGCAGCTCGCATTCTCTGCATCAGCCTGCCCTGTCATCTACGCATGGGAGTGTGTGTGTGTGTGTGGTGTGTGTGTGTGGTGTGTGTGCGTGGTGTGTGTGTGTGCGTGTGTGTGTGTGTGCCTGCCACGTTACACGTGAGCAGCGCCTGAAAGACACATGTAGTCGGGAATCAGGGAATCAATAGAACACTTAATGAACAATTAGGAGAACAGCTGTAGGGCTGTCAGAGGCCCATCTGTACACAGCTCTGAGCTGGAGAGAGGGGGGGGGGAGGGGGAGGGAGGGGGAGGGTGGAGGAGGGGGGGGGGATGGGGGAGGAGGCCTGGGGATGTGGAGTACCACACCGCCTCAGGTCATAGTCTCCCTCTTCACATCTCGAGCCAGCCAGCCCTCCACCCCACCCCTACACCCCACCCCTCCACCCCACCCCCTCCACCCCACCCCACCGCCCTCCACCCCACCCCTCCACCCCACCCCTCCACTCCCACCCCTCCAGCCATGCCCTCACCTCCCATTACAAAGAGAGGGCCAGTAAAAATATGGAAATGGCAGCAGACATCCTTCAGGTCTCGTGTCAAGGGAAAGGATCGATAAATTTGACAGTCCGTGGCATTTAATTCAAATGGCCGCCGGAAGCGAGGCAGTTTGTTTTTCTCTGCAGAGCCTGGGCTGTCGTTATCGCTCAAATGAATATATAAGTGTATTCATAAGCAACCGTTACATTAAATCCTCCTTACTCTTTCAAACGGGGGGTAGAGGGCTCGGACCCTCGCCAGTGCCATCA